>JASDQU010681474.1:61683-86775 GCA_032191745.1 Picea mariana
TAAATCCCGGTACCTTCGACTTCAAATTCACAGGTAATCAATCCATCACTTCCATCGGCACTTCACCCATACCTACCCATGAGTCTCGAAATTAGCAACCAGTGGTCATGACCAATATATTAATTGTTTGAATCAAATCTATTAATTGCTTATACATCGAATAACGTGAAGCCTGTAATAACAGTTGAAAGATATTAACCAATCAAATGTTAGAAAAATAGTTTTTTTTATTATTAAAAAAAATACATATTTTGATTTCCTATGTTACACATTTGATATAAAACAAAAATCAAAAAGTCAACCTAAACTAATAGCCAGTCAACGATGAACTCATCGCTATTAGTCCCTGGCCTTTGGCAGGGACTAATAATGGAATAATAAATAAGATAATAAATAGTTAAATACGTATGTTTTCCTTTTAAAATAATTTTTATGATTTTAAAATATTTTTTATTGAATATTTTCATACTTTTATGCAAATTATTATTAGCATACCATAGACATGATAACCAAGCTATAGAAGTCTTATAATGAATGAGTAAACTCCCTGTTAGCATTAAAGTAAGGGAATATGCTAGCTTTTAAATTGGAAAATTTTGTCAAAGAGCATCCACAAAACATAAAATCAATTAATTCAAACCCAAAGTTATGAGGGTGGATAATTGTGTCTATGATCAGTGAACAAGAGATTTATAACCCACTTCCTTCACCAATATGGATACTATGTGGAAGTTAACTTTTGACCTCTGTTCTCAATTCTGTACAAGGATTTGTGTCCTCAATGTAGCCTAATGCTTGTTGGGTTGTTATATTCTTTGCAGTAAAAGTCTAGTCGAGGTGAATCGACTGACGGTCGAAGGTTGAGGTGGATCGACAATAGGTCAAAGTTGAGGTGGATCGACACCAAGTCAACAGTCGAGGGAGTCGACGGTCAAGGGAGTCGATAGGGTAAAGTTGAAGTCAAAGATATTGACGGCAAGTCAACTGACAAGAGGTCGAAGAGCGGGCGTGAGACGACTGACTAGAGATCGAATGAAGGCCGATTGTAACAGAATCTCGAGATTTGCGAGATTTATAGCCAATGATATGCATGGATCTGTAATCGTTTTTGGGCACCAATCTTTAGGGTTTTGCCTATTGTAAATCTTATAAAGAGGTGTGTTGTAAGGCCGTAAAGGATATTGTTGTAAGGTAATCATAGAATGCACTTTTGCAAGTTAATGCATGTGTAAGTGTAGGTTGTTGGTCATACATATGTAAGCCAAATTGACTACAGGGTTGTTCTTGCCTATGCAAGAGGGCATGATGTCGATTGTGTCTTAGGTGTGGACCAAGGTTAGACATGAAATATTTTATTCTGATTGAATAAGACAACAAGAGAGAAGAACACTCAAAGGAATGTTGGTTTTCCCGGTTAAGGGTTTCCAGGGTAAAATCTCGGTATACTGTGTGATTTCTTGTGTCATTTGCGTTCTTGATTAAATTATTCTTCTCTTCTGCTAGGATTAGTGTGGAAGTGTCTTTCATTTCCTATCATGTGGTATCAGAGCTTAAGTCTGCCCTGACAAGTGAGTTATTGTAGCGGTGTTATGCTTTGGCGAGTGTATCAGATCTTGATTTGCAAAACTTGAATTTGAGAATTAAACCCTAGGTATAGTAAGAGTCGTAAGTCATAAATTGTGTTAAAGATCATGGTAAAGAATGACAAGCAGTTTTAGAATAGAGATAGAAAGATTCAATGGCCAGAATTTTGAGCTTTGGAAGCTTAAAATGGAAGATCTTCTTGTAGATCAAGAACAATGGACAACTGTATGTCCAGGTACCCAACCGACAAGCATGTTGACGGAAAAATGGGAGAAACTCAAAAGAACAGAAATAAATATGATTTGACTTTGTATTGCAGATTCGATGTTGTTGAATGTCTCGGGTGACGATTCAACCAAGAAACTATGGGACAATTTGGGAAGCTTATACCAGTCGAAATCTCTGGTAAATAAGTTGTTTCTCAGAAAGAAACTGAATCTTCTTAGGATGAGTGATGGAAGTTCAATGAATGAGCATTTAAATGTGTTTAATATCGTGTTAAACCAGTTATCATCTGTGGATATTAAGATCACTGATGAGGAGAAGTATATCATCCTATTATGTTCTTTTCCAGACTCCTGGGATAGCTTAGTTGTGGCTATTGGGAGTAATACAACCACACTAGTGCTAGAGGATGTGGTTTCTTCTCTATTGTCAGAAGAAATGAGAAGGAATAACATGGAAGGATCAACCAAAAATGCTTTGGTAGTGAGAGGTCGACCAATAGACAGATTTAAAGGCATATTCTTTGATAGAAAGTTTAAGTCGAAGGGTAGATCTAAATCCCCTGTTCAATCGACGTGAAGATGCTGGAAATGTGGTAAAGTTGGGAATTATAAAAAGGAACGCAAGTCGAAGGCAATATAAGTCAGTGTTGGATTCGATGAAAAGCAGTCGACTAAGAGACAGACGACCTCAGACAAGGGAGGTGATGTGTACTTGGTGTCGACCAGTACACAGTCAAATCAAAATGTTTGGTTGATCGACTTAGGAGCATCCTATCATATGACACCACATAAAGAATGTATCTATGAATATGAACAATATGATGAGGGTGATGTGTTCTTGGGGGATGACTTGACAACTAGAATTGTCAGATAGAGAAGAGCCCGACTGACGCTACAAGATCGAAGGAAAAGAACCCTGCCAAGTGTGCTACACATTCCGGGTTTGGAAAGAAACTTGATATATGTCAGCAATATGAGTGATGCAGGTGTGCATACTCTGTTTTAGAAGGATTCGTGCAATATGGTCAGAGGTGTGATGGTATTAATGAAAGGAGTTTCGGTTGGTACCCTGTACAAGATGTTAGGGAATTTCGACTCAACTGGATGCAACAACATCATTTCTCCTGAAATCAACTTGACTACGACTTGACTCGACTCGATGTCGACACAACTTGACTCGACTTGAGCTAAGTCGGTTCAAATCGACTCGACAAGACATGATGAAATCAACCCAACCAGGCTATGACATGAGAGGATGGGACACATTGGAGAAAAAAGACTTCGAGCTATGAAAAGCAAAGGTATGGTCGAAGGTTTTCTTGAATGTGGTTTAGAATGCGACTTTTGTGAACATTACATATATGGGAAACAAATTCGGGTGAGGTTTCCATCTGGAACGACAAGGAAAAATGGGATTCTAGAATTGTGTTGATAGGCGAAATTGACCGTCCGCCAACTGGGAGAGTGGAACCGGTCCGGGGTTGTCTAATAACCCAAGCCGTTTGGAATGAACCACCCTGATGGGTTTAGCGGCTCCGTTAGCCGATCTAAGGTCCTAGGAAAACCAAAGAGAAAACTAATCTAAACTAACTAATATAACGAAAACAAATAAAACAAACTATTACTAACACTAAAACAAACTAACTAATCTGCTATCTATAAATTACTAACTAATACTATACTAACTAATATCTGAAATAAAAATTATCTACAAAATATACAATATTCACAAAATACAGATTTGAATAAAACCTGCAAAACTCATTAGCTATCTGCCCTAAGACAAAGGAAGGTATTTCTTTTTTGATTTTATAACTTTGTAAACAAGAAATGAAACTTACTGAAATTAAACAATCTAATATACTAATTCTACATATATCTAACTAAACTTATATCTAAACTAAGCTACTAATAATATACTAAACAAATGACAAACTGACCTGGAAACACTCCAGATTTGTCCTGTGTATGATGACTTCGAAGCTGGTCGGAGGAAGGAAACTCGCACCCGATGATTCAGAAGCTTCTCGTAAACGATAGGCTGCGCTGCTCTTTGAATTGTTTACAGGACAAACACGACATAAAAAATCATAACAATTATATGATTTATAAATCTCTGCAATAAGGGAAACCTGTTATGCAAAAACTTATATTTAATAGTTCAACTTATGAAGAAGAGAAATCTGTCGTTCACAAACTGAATCGAACAATTGCTATGTTTTTTAGACACTTGGAAGAAATCAGATATGGATTATATTGATCAAAACATATCATTTGCAAAGATTAAGATAGCTAAAGTAGTCATTAACCAAATGCAAATAGATACACCTAAACATAACACAAAATATTGATATTATGAAAAGCTAAAGCTGTAGCAGAATATCAAATTATGTCTCAGTCTGTATTAAAATTCCATATCCTTGTTCTCCCACCAATGAGGATGATCATTATTACAAACGTAATAAGTATTTATAAGTTTCTCCACAGGGTAAAACCTCCCTGTGGCAATTATTAAACTGTTTACATAATCTGGGAAGATATTCCCAAAATCAACTAAACTAGGAAACTAAAATGAAATCAAAATATTTCAAATATCCTCTAACTGCTCGTCAAATCCAATGCAATTTTGAATTCATCTGCAATGGACCAAAAAATACAAGTTAGAAAGATATTTTATTAGCAAAACAATAAAAATCTAATCCTACAGACTTAGCTACAGAATCATCTGATTCTGTAGCTAGTCTAAAATAACATACATGATCAGGATTAAAATTGAATCAAATCTTTTTAATAAAATCAAATTGAATTAACAACCAATAACAAATCATTTCATTTGAAAATATTATATCATTTGCAATCCAATAGAATCAAATTTCAATAACCGAATAGAGAAATAGGCATACTCTGCTTAGATCATAATCGGGTAGACAGAACCAAACAATTTCAAAAATCGCTTCATATCCAATTTGTAAAGTAATGTAATCAAACAAATGACAAGCAAACGTTGTGTTCAACAACATGAGATACGATCAGATCAAAACATAATCGATTTAAAATTTTTATAACTGTCATTGCCACAGGTAGATTAATTCAAACAGGTACGAGAATCAACTCATACAAAATTGTAACCAGATTAATTTGACCTTGATTAGAATCCACATAAATGATAATTGGTTATTGTAAAATGGGCAAATAAACTCGATTGGTTTTGAACGAAATCATTGATTTCAAACGAATCATGACCGAGTTTAACATAGAAACAAATCGTGAATTCAGATATAACCAATCTCATTTACAAATCAAATTTAAACAGAATATCCATCGCAAATACGAATCCAACTGATAACATAGTCGAGCTAACAGTAAACCAATGCGAATTAACCGGCTGGGTTTTTAGCATACTCATTATGAATTAAATCTATTTTATGATTTGAGCGAGTTTATACATGCTTAAAATAAAAAGCAATGTTTCCGAAGAAACAGAGTCACATTGGAAATGATTCGAGTTGAAATCTTGTTCTTTGAAAGTAATATGGCACAACAAACCGTAACAATTAACCTCATCAAAATCGTTACCAATCATAGCGTATACATTATAACGAAATCGAAACGAAATGTGATTGTGTTCAAAATTGAATATGAGAAACAACTCCTGTCTAGAATAGATACAAACAACTTCATTTGACAACAGAGCATCCATTTTAACTCAATTAAACAAATAAAAACCATACTAAGATCAATCAAATCGATGAAAATCTAAGAGAAGCTAAACTGGGAAAAACGAAATTCCATTTGGTCAAAGAAAAGCTATGTATAGAATGCATACAATGTGACAAAGCCAATCAATGCTGTAAACAGAGCTGTTCAAAACCAAATTTGAATTCGTTATATAAACAAGTGATATCAAAATATACCTGTGTGATGACGAGGTTGCTCAATTATGCCAACTTAGAATTCACCACAGCCGTGGCTGATTCCACATTTTAAAACAAGATGGAGCCTGTCATCTTTTGTTTCTTGTCAGTCGCTTGTAGCTTGGCCTTTTGACTGGTAAGAAGTGCAACTTGGTCCTCCAAAGATTGAATTCTTGACTGTAAAATTGGAACATCAAGATAATATCGCTCTAACCATGAGCTGCATTGATCACAGGGTGGCACTGTAGGTTTAGACAGAGCAGGAGAGGGTTTGGATAAATGATCGGGGGATTCACAAGGCAACTTAATGATTGGGTAGTTAGGGTCGTCCTGTAGGCAGGGGGTAGGTTTGACACAAATTCATATGAGGGTTCGACACACAAACCTTGCGAATAGGGGTATTCGCTAGCCAAGAAACGCTCCACTTCCGAATCAGAGTCCTCACTCAACACGATAGCGTTTGGTTTGACAGGGGGTTTTGGCTTATTTCTTGCCATCCATGAAATTAAATGGGCATTCTTTTTCCCTTTAGCGTTTGCAGTGAGGTTTGCCTTGGGATTTTTTCCCATAGGCTTAACAGTCTCAACACTCTTAGTCACAGTGTGGGGTAGTTCGGTAGGTGAATCGGCCAAGGGTTTAGGTAGCAGGATACTGTAGGGTACTGGGGGTACAACCTTAACCTCGCTCACCACAGGTTTGTCAACCTGTGTAGGGTTCGAATCCTCGAAATCATTTCGAGCAAGGAAATTGCTCCAACAATCTTCGTGTAGACTCAAATGACAGACAATGATAAGCTTAACCAGCCCATAATGAAAAAGGCTACTATCAGCCTGGTTCCTTTTGTACTTCTTCGACATTTTAAACAAGCTTCGATGCAAATAATAAAGCATATTGAGCTGATAACCCATAAAAACCATAAGAAAATGCAGGTGGTGTAAGAACACAAACCCGTACCGATCCTCACAGGTGATAAACTATTTGATTATCATTAATAAATCGTGCCAATGTTGTTTAAGCATGGTCACAGGCATACCTCTATCACAGAAGGTGATTTTACGCGACTGGAAGAGCAGTTTCCATGGGACCTCCTCTACTTTGCAATTCTTAGACCATCGTTGTCCAGTGGTAGGCAAACCCGTAGCAAGACTGATAAATTGTTCATCAATTTCCAATTGAATATCGCCGACCTTGGCTCAACAACCATCAAAGGTCATGGAAAATTGTCGAGCTACGCAGAGGTTAAAACCCTCGATTTTTTGTATAAATGGAAGACACCCATTTTCCTCGAGGTCACTGCGGGCACTGTCAAACATCAACAGAGCCTAGTTGCCATTGGGTCCAGCCCTCATGACTGGGGCCATGGTGTGAGCACATGGTAAGGGTTTGGTTCGAATTCATCAACGCACAGGAGTAGATCTATTCGGTCTAACAACAATGAACGATCAAAGGGGGAAAGCATTAATGTGCGCATGCGAGGGTGGTGGAGTTATTCATTGCCATGCACAATAGTTATGGTAAAGTACAACCGTCAAGTTCCACATCTGTTCAAACAATCATAGCATAGCTCAAAAACCATATCGTTTGGCCAACCGAAGGATCAAACGGTGAGTGTTATGCCAACGTGCCAAATCAACCATAGTTTTTAAAACCATTAACATTCAACGTGCAACCAACACCAAATATTAGCCATGCGCCATTGTATAAATGTTTAATCAAAAGTTTTAAACCATTATGCCAATCGATACTCATAAAATTGACAAGCCACGAGGTATAAAAAGATTAACATAAGGATCACATCATATATATATAAACAAAAATAAATCATGACCCCTATGCAATTCATAAAATCAATGATTAGGCAAGTCACAAAAAGTATAAATCTATATGCTCAATGCCTCACAAACTTAATAAAATCAAGTTATGCAATCAATAAAAGAATGTCCAAATAGGCATAGTTCGAAAATCCTTTCAGCCACATAACGATAAACCAAAGGTAAGTGTCATAGAAAATATCGATAAAAAGATGATGATAGTTCAGATAGTGATCGAAATGTAACCTCAAAAGGAGAAGTTTTCACGCTTACAGTCGTGAAAACTTAATGGGGACAAATTTGCAAGTGTCGCAAGAAATGAAAATATCATCTATTTGAAAAATGCGACGACAATTTGAAGTTCGGAAGAAATAGGTGTAGGCAGCTTATAGGTCAATAGAAAAAATTGAATTGGCTGGCAACAATGGCGACACACTGGTAGAAGAAGTTATCTCTGTCAAAAGAAATAAATTCAGATTAGGACAGCAAAGCAAATTTCAACTCAAAAACAACAACCAGAAAATCGTACAAACATCATCATTTACCATCTTTTCCAGCAGTGTTTTAAAAGATGAAAACCAATAACAGTCTTAAGATCAGCAAGTCACGATATTAAAGATAAAATCTTCAATACTGTTGGCATGGCCACTGCTGCCAGCAGGCGTCCATAGCCTCGACAGGGTTTCCATTTAACCCACTCTGACATCTGTATCCTGTCAAGAAGTTCTAGATCATAATAAAGGACATTAAAGAGGTTTCTTATATTTTTTACAGATTTTCATGTACTCGACATTGCTTTGCTGCCAGCGGGCCTGTTCAGTACCCCGACGAAGTTGTCTTAGCGGCATGCATGCATTTACCTGATGCCAGCATACCTGTTCAGTATCCCGACGGGTTTACAAGCACTTCCCACAGCTCTTATTAATAATTTTATTTTGTTTTTATTTTGTAGATATATAGCTGAGCGGGGTGACGCTGATAATCTTGATATTTTAACATATTTTTTTCAGACCTCATCAGAATTTTTTAACACTTTCCTTTATTTAGCTCCAGAAATGTTTTATTTATAAAAACAGCTTCCTACAACAGGGAGACATCTTTTGAGTCATTCCTTTACGGAAAAGGGACAACGTAAAAAGATAATAGATGATCATGACAAACTTTGCTCAGAGATTGAAATCAACAAACTTCTTTCAAACAACAAAATTTTTCCAATGTAGATATTAATTTAGCAATATATGACTGATGTTCATACAAACTTTCAGAAGTTATTTCAGCGAAGAAATTTTTCTATCACCTTTGTCTGAATGGCTCAGTGCACAGGTATGCGTATTTTTCAAAAAAGACAAAAAACTGATCAATTCTAATCAAAATCAAAATAGAAAGAAAACGAAAAATGCAAACAAAAAACGAAATATCTACATAATATACAAGGGTAGTTATCAAGCAAAGTATCTTTTCAGGGCTTGGCCATTCACCGGATAGGTGTCAAGCTGCCCTTCAAGATTCTGTAATTGAAAGGAACTAGGACCCAACTTTTCAGCAATTAAAAATGGCCCAAGCCATAAGTTTTGAAACTTGGTGTGCTCACCCTTTCCTTCGTGTGGTTTGTCCCACTTCAAAACGAGATCGCCTACTTCAAAATTCCTATCAGAAGCAGAATTAGAATCAAACCAACTTTTAATCAATTGTTGATGTTGATCTAACTTACGCTTAGCTTGGCCTCTTACTTCTTCCAACTTCATCAAAGCGTTAATGCGACTTTCTAAAGGGGGACAATCTTCTTCTTGGAATTTCCGTGACAACTGAAGCGAAGGAAGAAGAATGTGAGGTGGCAGAATGGCTTCTCTGCCATAAACGAGAAAAAAGGGGGAGTTACCTATAGCGGCTTTGGGTGTTACCCTATCAGCCCACAGTGCGTTCAGTAGTGCATTGTGCCAATTCTTGTGATTTTCAGCCACTGTCCTCTTGATAATTTTGATCAAGTTCTTGTTTGTTGATTCTGCTAAGCCATTGCCCTGGGGGTAGTAACTAGCAGAATACTTCAGTTTTATTCCTTTCTCCAAAGTGAACTCACTCATTTCAAGAGAAGAAAAGTATGAAGCGTTATCAAAGACTAGACAGTCAGGGATACCGAAACAGGTGATAATATTTGAGTTTAGAAAAGCAATCACCTGACTTGTGTTAACAGTTCTTAGTGCGGCAGCTTCGAATCATCGTGTAAAGTAGTCTGTGGTTGTCACAATATACTTGTGCTGTTGTGAGGATGGAGGGTTAATAGGACCTATGATATCAAGGCCCCATTGCTGGAAAGGAGAATCTACTGAGACGGGTTGCAAGGGAAAGGCTAGTTTTTGCAACCGCCCTGATGCTTTCTGATAGATGATACATTTACGACACAAGGCATGGGCGTCCCTAAAAAGCGTGGGCTAGTAATAACCGGCTCTTAAAACCTTATGAGTAGTGGTGTCGCCACCGAAGTGACCACCAGCTTCTCCTGCATGCAACTCAAGCAAGACTTTTTTTGCTTCGTCTTTTTCGAGGCAGGGATTAGTACGTCGTCAAAATTCTGACGAAATAGTATACCGTTAACTAGATGAAAGGAGGTGGAATTTAGTCTCAATTCTCTTCTCTTGGCGGGGTCAAGGTGACGAGGTGCTGATCCATGTTTGAGACAATATCTAATATCGTCGTACCAGGGACTAACGAGGTTTTGCGCACAACAAATTAAACTTTGATCGCGCCGTTCGGGGTTTGACGTATCACTATCTTCTTCCCGTCCTATTTCCGAATCAACAACCAACTTACATAACCCTTGGCCTCTCACGATCTGAGCCGGGATGATTTCTAAGTCATACTCCTGCAAGGAGGTGACCCAGTTAGCTCTCTTCTCTCCTAACTCCTTCTGTACTAACAAGTTCCTTACGACAGGGTAGGGGACAATGATCTTCATCCTTGACTTCAAAAGATAGGACCGGAAATGCTTAACTTCTTTGAAAACAGCGTAGGCTTGCCGATCAACCACTGGATAGTTAAGTTCAGCACCTTTGAAAGCATAGCTCATAAAGGCGATAGGTACTTCATTATTATCATAATTCTTCTGAGTAAGGACTGTAGCATAGGAACGATCAGAGGCAAAAGTATAGAGTGTAAAATCTTGAGAGAAGTCAGGGCTCATGAGAGACGGAGTGTCTATTATGGCCTTCTTTATGGCATTAAAAGCTTGGTTTTCTGTGGGTCCCCAGTGATATTGAGTGTCTTTCTTAATCAGGTTCTGTAGAGGCCTGACCATTTTGGAGAAACTGAGGACAAATCTTCTCACGAAATTAATCTGGCCTAAGAAAGACTGCATGGATTTTTTGGATGTAGGTGGGGGAAGTTTAGCGATGAATTGAGTCATTTCAAGGTCAATAATCATCCCATCACTAGACACAATGAATCCTAGGAGTTTACCCTGTTCTACTGCAAATATGGACTTCTTGGGGTTCAAGGAGATGTTGTATTTACGACATCGTAGTAGAACGACTCGTAAGTGAGCTAGATGATTGTCTTTGTTTTTAGAATAAACGGTCACATCATCTAAGTCTAGTCCATTGCCTCGAAAAGCAATGTCCATTGCTCTTTGAAAGGTAGCACCAGCATTAATCAATCCAAAGGGCATTTTGGATAAGCATAAGTGCCCCACGGGGTACGGAAGGTAGTTTTTAGTTGGTCTGGCGGAGACATCAAGACTTGGTTGTATCCAGAGAAAGAATCCAGTAAGAATAGCCTCTCAGAACCAGATACTTGTTGAAGGATCTGTTCCATGGGCGGGACATGATAGTTGTCTTTATCAGACGCTCTATTGAGGTTTCGAAAATCGACACAAAGTCGGATTTCCCCGTTTTTCTTCCGAACTGGGACGAGGTTGGAAACCCATTGAGTGTGCCTAATAGAAAAAATTATTTTAGCACTTAGGAGTTTATTCAATTCTTTTTGAACGGTCGGTTCAAGTTTAGGGTGCATCTACCTCAGTTTCTGTTGGAAGGGTAAGGTTTGGGGCTTCATCGGGATGACATGCTGTATGATATTAGGATCGAACGTTTTAAGATCATCATATGTCCATGCAAAGACATCCTTAAATTCTTTAAACAATTTAACAAAAGCAGCTTTTTCTTGCTTAGAACATCCCAAGCCTAAGTTAATGCACTGAGGATTTTCACTAGTTCCTAAATTAACTTTTTCATAAGACAACGAGGAACTATTAGTTTTACAATTGACCGTCTTTTTAAATTTATCTTCAAAATCATAAAACTTTTCTAATCTAACTATGGATTTGGGTATGTAATTTACCATGTCCGATAGAGCTTCAGGAGATTTCGGATCAGGTATTACTGTAAAATCGTGCAAATTGTCATCGTGCGTGCGTTCATCTATGACTGCACCTTGAAAGGTTTCTTCCATGTGCAGAAAGTTAATGATCTGCTGATCATCGTCAAATACTCTCCAGTTTGTGATATTGTCAGGAACAGATGGTCGAAGCAATAGCTCGACGGAGAATGCATTTGGGGATAAGCCTTCTACAGGAAGAAGTTTAGAGGCCACATTAGCTAATAGATCTGCTTCAACATTATTTAATCTAGGAATGGAATTTATATTGAAAGTAGAAAATTTATTCATTAAACTCCATACCTCAGACTGGTAACTTTTGAGATGCGGGGAAAGACAGTGTATAGAGTCCCTTACCTGTCTAACCACTATTTCAGAGTCGCCAAATACAACCAGGTTTTGAATGTCCATATCCAAGGCTTTTTTGAGACCTTGCAGTAAAGCCTCATATTCTGTGGTATTGTTAGTACATTCAAATTCTAGTCTACAATCCATTAATGTCTTGTTACCTGCCGGATCGATAATGATGCAGCTTGCACCAGCTCCTTCTTTAGACTTAGAACCGTCGAAATATAGAGACCAAATTTGATTTCCATCGGGCTCATGGGACTGTTGCATAGAAGCTGTTGGTTGCACATATTCTATGATCTCGGACTGTTGTTCAGGATTGATGATAGGTGAAACTTCAGCCATGAAATTTCCGAAGAAGGTGTCCATCCCTTGGACTTCGAGTGAATCAGCAGAAGGTGTGTATGGTTTGTTAGGGTTGTTCAAATCTGTGACTGTGAACTTGAGGTAACGCTCACGATTCACCCTGATCTTGTTGGGCTTACTGTTCTCTGGAAGCCATAAGTGAGACCAGTCCGTTGCGAAGTAACCATGTAGCTACTCCGACCAGTCCCTGCTAAAAAACAGACCATACACTTCTGGAATATCCACAACAATTATATCAATAACCTGATGAACCTTAGGGTTAGACGATAATCTAATCAATACATTCTTTAGTTCGCATATAACTTTAACATTTGTCCGATCAAGTTGTATGATTTTCAAAGTAGATGGTTCCACTTCAGCATTAATCTTTTGGCAAATAGACCAAGGCATCACATTAGATGACGCTCCTGAGTCCACCATACAATTATGCGCGTTTCTGTTGAAAATCTCGAAAGTTAAAAGAAAAGGAGGTATATTCTTGCGAGTACTAAGAGTAGTATCTTGTGGCTTATTACTCGCAGTTTCTAATGCTACTTTATCTACATTATTTATAGGAGCTACAGGAAGGCTTCCTTTATCTTGAGGATCAAGATTATTTTTAGTGGAAGTCTTCTGCGAAACTTTGCTTTGCACAACCCTGTTACCATTCTTTCTGTTTTCTGAAATATTTTGCAACATTTTCTGTAACAAAAATGGAAACTTCAGTAACTCATAAATAGAAATGTTAGCCCTTAATTTTTTAAGATCTTCAACAACATCATAATCTAATTTGGGGCCGACATTGCTCTGTTTAGATTCTGCTGATTTAGATGGCTTTGGAGGTGAAGTTGTAGTGTTCTCGGTAGAAGGCTTGTTTGCTGTCTTACTCCTAGTGTTGTAAGGGTGAACAGTCTCGAAGTTGGCTTGAAAGATGTTGTCCGAGAAATGTCTAAAGATGTTTGGAGAAGACTCTTCTTCTTGAACTATTTCATGTTCTACTACCTCCTGAGGGATTTCAGGGGGCATCAAGTTATCTTGGGCTTCTAGAATTGTTTGAAGAGCATATTGCAAATTTTCTATATTTAAGCCTTCGAGGTTTGGGTTAGGTCGGTTGGTAGGAAAAGGCTTTCGGAAAGGGGGTTTGTAGGGTCCTTTACTCGAGGAAGCTTCTTCAGTTGACCTTTTTAAATCTATAACTTGATTAGACAACTTTTGAACAACTTTAGTTAAATTTTCCAAATCAGAGTTTTCAGGTTGTGTTTTGCTTTGAGTAGGTCTAGGGAGAATTTCAATCTTCTTTTTGGAAGAAGAACTAGTTTCAGTTTCGTTGCTAGAAGAGTCCTTAAGACTAAGTATATCTTTTTCAATCTGGCTAGCCTCCTCGAAGGTTTCTAACAACGTGGCCTTTTTAGATCGTTTGACCCAAATAGCTATACTTTGATGTAGAGATTTAGTGTAGTAAGCTATTACAAGACTCTCAGCAGGCATAGAATCTGTAGGGATTCGATTTTTAAGCGTTAAGAATATTTGATTAACTGGGAGAGTGGAACCTGTCCGGGGTTGTCTAATAACCCAAGCCGTTTGGAATAAACCACCCTGATGGGTTTAGCGGCTTCGTTAGCCGATCTAAGGTCCTAGGAAAACCAAAGAGAAAACTAATCTAAACTAACTAATCTAACTAAAACAAATAAAACAAACTATTACTAACACTAAAACAAACTAACTAATCTGCTATCTATAAATTACTAACTAATACTATACTAACTAATATCTGAAATAAAACTTATCTACAAAATATACAATATTCACAAAATATAGATTTGAATAAAACCTGCAAAACGCATTAGCTATCTGCCCTAAGACAGAGGAAGGTATTTCTTTTTTGATTTTATAACTTTGTAAACAAGAAATGAAACTTACTGAAATTAAACAATCTAATATACTAATTCTACATATATCTAACTAAACTTATATCTAAACTAAGCTACTAATAATATACTAAACAAATGGCAAACTGACCTCGAAACGCTCCGGATTTGTCCTGTGTATGATGACTTCGAAGCTGGTCGGAGGAAGGAAACTCGCACCAGATGATTTAGAAGCTTCTCGTAAACGATAGGCTGCGCTGCTCTTTGAATTGTTTACAGGACAAACACGACATAAAAAATCATAACAATTATATGATTTATAAATCTCTGCAATAAGGGAAACCTGTTATGCAAAAAATTATATTTAATAGTTCAACTTATGAAGAAGAGAAATTTGTCATTCACAAACTGAATCGAACAATTGCTATGTTTTTTAGACACTTGGAAGAAATCAGATATGGATTATATTGATCAAAACATATCATTTGCAAATATTAAGATAGCTAAAGTAGTCATTAACCAAATGCAAATAGATACACCTAAACATAACACAAAATATTGATATTATGAAAAGCTAAAGTTGTAGCAGAATATCGAATTATGTCTCAGTCTGTATTAAAATTCCATATCCTTCTTCTCCCACCAATGAGAATGATCATTATTACAATAATAATAAGTATTTATAAGTTTTTCCATAGGGTAAAACCTCCCCGTGGAAATTATTAAACTGTTTACATAATCTGGGAAGATATTCCCAAAATCAACTAAACTAGGAAACTAAAATGAAATCAAAATATTTCAAATATCCTCTAACTGCTCATCAAATCCAATGCAATTTCGAATTCATCTGCAATGGACCAAAAAATACAAGTTAGAAAGATATTTTATTAGCAAAACAATAAAAATCTAATCCTACAGACTTAGCTACAGAATCATCTGATTTTGTAGCTAGTCTAAAATAACATACATGATCAGAATTAAAATTGAATCAAATCTTTTTAATAAAATCAAATTGAATTAACAACCAATAACAAATCATTTCATTTGAAAATATTATATCATTTGCAATCCAATAGAATCAAATTTCAATAACTGAATAGAGAAATAGGCATACTCTGCTTAGATCAAAATCGGGTAGACAGAACCAAACAGTTTCAAAAATCGCTTCATATCCAATTTGTAAAGTAATGTAATCAAACAAATGACAAGCAAACGTTGTGTTCAACAATAGGAGATACGATCAGATCAAAACATAATTGATTTAAAATTGTTATAACTGTCACTGCCACAGGTAGATTAATTCAAACAGGTACGAGAATCAACTCATACAAAATCGTAACTAGATTAATTTGACCTTGATTAGAATCGACATAAATGATAATTGGTTATTGTAAAATGGACAAATAAACTCAATTGGTTTTGAACGAAATCATTGATTTCAAACGAATCATGACCGAGTTTAACATAGAAACAAATCGTGAATCCAGATATAACCAATCTCATTTACAAATCAAGTTTAAACAGAATATCCATCGCAAATACAAATCCAACTGATAACATAGTCGAGCTAACAGTAAACCAATGCGAATTATCCGGCTGGGTTTTTAGCATACTCATTATGAATTAAATCTGTTTTATGATTTGAGCGAGTTTATACAGGCTTAAAATAAAAAGAAATGTTTCCGAAGAAACAGAGTCACATTGGAAATGATTCGAGTTGAAATCCTGTTCTTTGAAAGTCATATGGCACAACAAACCGTAACAATTAACCTCATCGAAATCGTTACCAATCATAGCGTATACATTATAACGAAATCGAATCGAAATGTGATTGTGTTCAAAATTGAATATGAGAAACAACTCCTATCTAGAATAGATACAAACGACTTCAATTGATAGCAGAGCATCCATTTTAACTCAATTAAACAAATAAAAGCCATACTAAGCTCAATCAAATCGATGAAAATCTAAGAGAAGCTAAACTGGGAAAAACAAAATTCCATTTGGTCAAAGAAACGCTACGTATAGAATGCATACAATGTGACAGAGCCAATCAATACTGTAAACAGAGCTATTCAAAACCGAATTCGAATTCATTATATAAACAAGTGATATCAAAATATACCTGTGTGATGACGAGGCTTCTCAATTATGCCAACTTAGAATTCACGACAGCCATGGCTGATTCCACATTTTTAAACAAGATGGAGCCTGTCATCTTTTGTTTCTTTTCAGTTGCTTGTAGCTTGGCCTTTTGACTGGTAAGCAGTGCAACTTGGTCCTCCAAATATTGAATTCTTGACTGTAGAATCGGAACATCAAGATAATATCGCTCTAACCACGAGCTGCATTGATCACAGGGTGGCACTGTAGGTTTAGACAGAGCAGGAGAGGGTTTGGATAAATGACCGGGGGATTTACAAGGTAGCTTAATGCCTGGGTAGTTAGGGTCGTCCTGTAGGCAGGGGGGTAGGTTTGAGACAAAGTCATACGAGGGTTCGGCACACAAACCTTGTGAATAGGGGTATTCGCTAGCCAATAAATGCTCCACTTCCTAATCAGAGTCCTCACTCAACACGATAGGGTTTGGTTTGACAGGGGGTTTTGACTTATTTCTTGCCATTCGTGAAATTAAACGGGCATTCTTTTTCCCTTTAGCGTTTGCAGTGAGGTTTGCCTTGGGATTTTTGCCCATAGGCTTAACAGTCTCAACACTCTTAGTCACAGTGTGGGGTAGGTCGGTAGGTGAATCTGCCGAGGGTTTAGGTAGCAGGATACTGTAGGGTACTGGGGGTACAACCTTAACCTCGCTCACCATAGGTTTGTCAACCTGTGTAGGGTTCGAATCCTCGAAATCATTCCGAGCAAGGAAATTGCTCCAACAATCTCCGTGTAGACTCAAATGACAGATAACGATAAGATTAACTAGCCCATAATGAAAAAGGCTACTATCAACTTGGTTCCTTTTGTACTTCTTCGACATTTTAAACAAGCTTCGATGCAAATAATAGGGCATATTGAGCTGATAACCCATAAAAACCATAAGCAAACGTAGGTGGTGTAAGAACACAAACCCGTACCGACCCTCACAGGTGATAAACTATTTGATTATCATTAATAAATCGTGCCAGCGTTGTTTAAGCATGGTCACGGGCATACCTCTATCATAGAAGGTGATTTTACGTGACTGGAAGAGCAGTGTCCATGGGACCTCCTCTACTTTGCAATTCTTGGACCATCATTGTCCAGTGGTAGGAAAACCCGTAGAAAGACTGATAAACTGTTCATCAATTTTCAATTGAATATCGTCGACCTTGGCTCGACAGCCATCAAAGGTCATGGAAAATTGTTGAGCTATGCAAAGGTTAAAACCCTCAAATTTTTGTATAAATGGAAGCCACCCATTTTCCTCAAGGTCACTGCGGGCACTGTCAAACATCAACAGAGCGTGGTTGCCATTGGGTTCAGCCCTCACGACTGGGGCCATGGTGTGAGCACATGGTAAGGGTTTGGTTCGAATTCATCAACGCACAGGAGTAGAGCTATTCGGTCTAACAACATTGAACGATCAAAGGGGGAAAGCATTAATGTGTGCATGCGAGGGTGGTGGAGTTATTTACCGCCATGCACAATAGTTATGGTAAAGTACAACCGTCAAGTTCCACATCTGTTCAAACAATCATAACATAGCTCAAAAACCATATCGTTTGGCCAACCGAAGGATCAAACGGTGAGTGTTATGCTGACGCGCCAAATCAACCATAGTTTTTAAAACCATTAACATTCAACGTGCAACCAACACCAAATGTTAGCCATGCGCCATTGTATAAATGTTTAATCAAAAGTTTTAAACCATTATGCCAATCGATACTCATAAAATTGACAAGCCACGAGCTATAAAAAGATTAAAATAAGGATCACATCATATATATTAAAACAAAAATAAATCATGACCCCTATGCAATTCATAAAATCAATGATTAGGCAAGTCACAAAAAGTATAAATCTATATGCTCAATGCCTCAAAAACTTAATAAAATCAAGTTATGCAATCAATAAAAGAATGTCCAAATAGGCATAGTTCGAAAATCCTTTCAGCCACATAATGATAAATCAAAGGTAAGTGTCATAGAAAATATCGATAAAAAGATGACGACAGTTCAGATAATGATCGAATGTAACCTCGAAAGGAGAAGTTTCATGCTTACAGTCGTGAAAACTTAATGGGGACAAATTTGCAAGTGTCGCAAGAAATGAAAATATCGTCTATTTGAAAAATGCGACGACAATTTGAAGTTCGGAAGACATAGGTATAGGCAGCTTATAGGTCAATAGAAAAAATTGAATTGGCTGCCAACAAATTGGTACATAATGATGTTTTTGGCTCGGTTACAATGCCTTCACTTGGTGGATCTCTGTATTATGTCTCCTTCATAGATGATTTTTCCAGGAAGACATGGATTTATTTCCCGAGGAATAAATCAGAGGTTTTCGAGAGATATAAGGAGTTTAATGCTCTTGTGGAAAACCAGACAGAGAAGAGGATTAAAGTGTTGAGAACTAACAATGGTGGTGAATTATGTGGAAAGGAATTTGATCAGTTATGTAAGGAGTGTGGAATAACACACCAAAATACCACACCATATACCCCACAACAAAATGGATTTCCTGAGCGAATGAACATAACGTTGATGGATAAGTCAAGGAGCATTCTCAGTGGTGTTGAGTTCGCACAAGAATTCTGGTTGGAGGCAATTGAGACTGGAAGATATCTGGTGAATATATCTCCTTCATTGGCGCTAGTCAACATGAGTCCAAATGAGGTATGTTCTGGTAAGAAGCCTTTAGTGGCACATTGCAAAGTATTTGGTTGTGATGCATTTCTGCATGTTCCCAAGGAAAAGAGGATCAAGCTAGACAAGAAGGTAGACACATGTATTTTCATCGGATACAAAGAAGGGATGAAAGGATATAAGTTATGGTATTCTGCATCAAGGAGAACAATGTACAATCGAGATGTAGTCTTCAAAGAAGTCAAAGGTAAGTCCGATCCTGAGGATGTTTTTCAGATTGAGAATAATCCTGATACAATGCAGTTTGAATTGAGGAACGAAGAAGATGATTCAGATGAGTCGATTGAATTTGAGGAAGAGGTGGAAAAATTGACTTCATTGATAAGGAGGTTAGAAAGAGAAAGAAAACAGTTGAAATGTATAGTCCACCTGACTTTCATTCCACATTCATGTTAACTTCCATTGACGATGAGCCCAAGTCGATTGGTGAGGAAGTCGAATCAATAGAGGGTAAACTCTGGAAGGATGCCATGGTTGAAGAGATGGAATCCTTATTCAATAAAGAGACATGGGATTTAGTCAAGTTACCTAGTGGAAGAAATCTCGTCGATAGCAAGTGCATGTTCAAGAAGAAGATGAATGTCGCAGAACAAGTCGAGAAGTTCAAAGATCGATTGGTAGAGAAAGGATATTCCCAAGTAGAGGGAGTCGACTTCGGTGAGATTTTTTCCCCTATTGCAAAACTATCTTCCATTAGAGTACTAATGTGTTTGTCTACAACATTCGATCTAGAGACAAAACATATGGATGTAAAGACAATGTTCCTACATGGGGACCTGGAAGAAGAGATATACATGAAACAACCTAAGGGATTTGTAGTAAAGGGAAATAAAGAGTTGGTGTGCAAACTCAAAATATCCCTTTATGGTCTAAAGAAATCTCCAAGGATGTGGTACAAGAAGTTTGACACATACATCCTTAGTTTGGGATTTGTGAGAAGCAAAGTTGATCACTGCATATATTCCAAGGAAGAAGGTGGGAGTTTCATATATGTATCTTTGTATGTCGATGACATGTTTTTGATTGGAAACAACATGGACTCAATAAAGGAGGTGAATAAGAATCTATCCTACAAGTTCGACATCAAGGATCTCAGTACAACTAACTTCATTCTGGGAATGGATATTAAGAGAGATCGAGCCGCTAGAAATATCTGGTTGAATCAGACGAAGTATATTGAAACAATTATGAAACGATTCAACATGCATGATTACAAACTGGTGAAGGTTCCAATTCCTTTGGGAGCAAGGATTACTGCTGAACAGTGTCCAAAGACACATGAAGAAATAGAGGACATGACATGTGTTCCCTATGTAAGTGTGGTTTGTAGTCTAATGTCTACGATGTTCTGCACTTGACCAGACATTTCCCATGCAATGGGAGTGTTGAGAAGGCACATGTCGACACCTGGAAAGGAGTATTGAACAATTGTCAAGAGAGTATTCAGGTGTTTGTGTGGAACGAGGACTATGCTATATGCTACCAAGGAAAAACTGGAGGTGACAGTGATAAATTATATGTACATGGCTTTGTCGACACTGAATGGGCTGGAAATATAGATCGATGGAGGTCGACCAACAGATATGTATTAAATATGTTCGGTGGAGAAATAAGTTGGATGAGTAAGCGATAGGAGGTTTTATTTTTGTCGACAATAGAAGCTGAATACATGACGAGCACTCATGGAAGAAAATAAGCGATATGGCTTCAAAGGTTGTGTTTAGGAATCAGGTTTGAATAGAGAGATATGAAGGTAATTTGCGACAGTCAAAGTTCAATATTTCTAGCAAAGAACCTTGCTTATCATTCAAATACTAAGCACATTGATGTACAATACCATTTCGTAAGAGACATGGTGTAAAGTAACAAGGTGTTGCTAGAGAAAGTAGACACATTGGAAAACATAACAAACTTGATGACCAAGTCTGTGAGTGACAGGGATGATTTTAGGGGCTAAATTTCGCTCATGGGCTAATTTTCCATGGTTTTTCCAAAAATGAGATTCGCTATTTTAAAAATGATTTGCCCAAATTCTAAAGGATAAAATTATTTTACCTTACAAATCGCCAAAATTTTATAAAAACTATATAAAATACTTAGAAATTTGAATATTTTTACAAAAATATCGCCAAACATTTATAGTTGACATATGAAGGATTAGTAAGATTCGCCAAGGTTTCTACATTTTAAAATAAATTTCCATCCTTAAAATCATCCTTGGTGAGTGATATGAAGTTCTCTTAGTTCATAGAGGAAATGGGAATTGATGGCTTGGGTCTGTGAATGAAAGTTCAGGAATATCTTATTTCAACAAATAAGACAACAAGTGGGAGAATGTTGGGTTGTTATATTATTTGCAGTGAAAGTCTAGTCGAGGTGAATCCACTGACGATCGAAGATCGAGGTGGATCGATAGCAGGTCGAAGTCGAGGTGGATCGACAACAAGTCGAGGATCTAGGGAATCGACCGGGTAAAGTCGAATTCAAAGATATCAACGGCAAGTAAACTGACAAGAGGTCGAAGTGCGGGCATGAGACAACTAACTAGAGACCGAATGAAGGCTTGGTAATCCCGAATTGGAGTCGACTGTAATAGAATCCATGGATTTGTGAGATTTGTAGACAATGATATGCATGGATCTGTAACCATTTTTGGGCACCAATATTTAGGTTTTTTCCTGTTGTAAAGCTTATAAAGAGGCGCATTGTAAGGTCATAAAGGCTGATGTGGTAAGGTAATTGTAGAATGCACTTTTGCAGTTTAATGCATGTGTAAGTGTAGGTTGTTGGTCATGAATATGTAAGCCGAATTGGCTACAGGGTTGTTCTTGCCTATGCAAGAGGGTATGATGTCGATTGTGTCTTAGGTGTGGACCAAGGTTAGACATGAAATATTTTATTCCGATTGAATAAGACAACAAGAGAGAAAAGCGCTCAAATGAATGTTGGTTTTCCCGGTTAAGGGTTTCCAGGGTAAAATCTCGTTGTACTGTGTGATTTATTGTGTCATTTGTGTTCTTGATTGAATTCATCTTCACTTCTACTAAGATTAGTGTGGAAGTCTCTTTCATTTCCTGACAACGTTCTTGTGCTTGGTGAAAATTACACACAACAACTAGTTGACATACATATGGATTGTTAAGTGCAAGCACAACAAATCAATGTTTTCAAATGCCTATTGATTTTTGACAAAGCTAGATGTTATATAGAATGAAAGGATTTATGCCACCAACCCAACCCCCCCGATCCCCCCCAAAAAAACCATTGTTGTTAAGTTTTCATCCAACACTTTAAATCCGTGGTCAAAGAGAATTTATAAATTTCTCTTCATATGTGCATATGTGCAGGACTCAACTTGAAAATTATACACTTTGTAAGGGTGCACTCTAGCAACGAGTGTACTATTAACCTTCAATTTTACAACTGAGGAAGTTCTTAGGAACATCAACAAAGAGTATGTTTTATGGAACTCGTGTCAATCCAACAACAAAGTAAAATTGAATTGACGACCCTCCAAGTTTAATGGTGAAAGCACTGAGATGAGTAGAGAATTCAAGATACACGAGAATGTGATGTAGCTACTTGCAAAACTAAAACAACATTTACATTCCTTCATTGGGTTGTCATTAATTTAATTAAAGTTATCCTCTCTTATGCACAAACACAATGCACTCCTCCCTCCTTTCTCACAACAAATACAACAATTACATAAACAATTTTTTATTGAGGGGATGTGTTGCCTTATTAAACTTCAAATTCAAACCAAAAGCAATATAATAATACTCTTTAGCATAGAAACATTGTCTTCAATGTCAATATCAATGAGAAAAGCTTATGGAAGTCATTTTATTTGCAAAGGCATAGATAGGAAAGGGAGTAAGAATACATATTTCTAGTAGCCCATCCCAATGTTGGTTACACCAAAACTTTTATTGCAACTTTTGGATTCTCATGAATTTAATTCATCAGTTATTTAATTGGAGAAATTTCAACAATTAACAAGATATAATAAGATAAAAACAATTTCATTTTGCACACCATTTCCCAATCAAATTGGCTACAACACTGCCGAGGATGAATTGGAAGGTGACTTTATAAGAGCATGGAGAAATGAAACCACAAGATGCCAAATCAACTTGAAATTGGAGCCAACCACCACCTCAAAATCATGACAGGGAGAGAGAGGACATCCACCAGGTTGTGTATGGTATGCCCTATTTGGAGTCTTGTTGAAGATGAGGACTATTGGACAACTGAGAGGGGGGGTGAATTAGTTGTCACCATGCTTAAACAATAATAATTATTTTAAAACTCTTTGCAGAAACACTGAATGATGATCACAATAATGCAGGAAAATAAACAATGGCACATTCAACATCAGTCACATATATGAGAAACACAAAGATAGATATTTCTCGAGGAAACCCACACAGGGTAAAAAACTCTTTTTCTTTATATGATAAGTAATAATTACATTCTTTACATTATCATACATATGAGTACCAACTCATAATGAGGCTACAACCTCTGTTTTGCAAGCTGCAAGTTGCTGAGAGCACCAACTCTCTGTTTTCTCTAGCACCCACTAGAAGGAAGTACCAACTCCCTGGTTTCTCTAGCACCAACTAGAAGGAATCTCCAACTCCCTGGTTTCTCTAGCACCAACTAGAAGGAAGCATCAACTTCCTGTGTTCAAGCACCCACTTGAACCTTTGAGGACACCAGTCCTCCCTAGCACCTCCCAACCACCCTGAATAATAAATTCTTTGTTACTAAAACTTGCTATAGCTATATAAAATTATTCAATGGCTTACCAGCCCTGTTGTTGTTCTGTTACGTTGCTTTGTCCTATCTGCATCAGTGCCTTCTACACCCTCTTGCACTTTCTGTTCTTCTACCTTTTATACTCTCTGCACCATATCCCTTTGATGCAACCTTCCTCTAGCATGCATCTCTGCTCTTGTGCTCTGCCTCCTTGCACACACTTGAATCCTCCACCACGACAACAGCAAGCACAAAAACTACAATAGCAAATCCAAGCCTTCTCTTCTCTGTACCATGTATATATAGCTTTTGTGCATCTTGTGCATGCAGTATTCACAATGCCCCTACATGCACACTCCGTGCCAAATTCCTTTGCAACTTGAGTGCTCTGTCTGATCATCATCGTGACTCTTCAGCTTCTCTGGTCGTTTTCCACCATGCGTCCAGCATCACTGGGTGTGCTTCTGATATTTCGCAACCTCTCTAGCAGTTGAGACTCTTCGACTTCTCTGTGAAAGTTGAGCTCACCTTCTCTGTTTCAGTTACAGGACTCAATGCTCATCCAGCTGTCAATCGTCTCCATGAACATATTCATCCCTCTTGAAGATTCTCAGAGGCTCTTCACCTTCTCTGTCAATCATCCCCAAGTGTCTTCAAGTCCTCTAGATGAAACCATCAGTGGTTTCTGGTAGTCATACTATGTCGTGCTACAATTGCCCTTCGATCTTGTTCAAATTCATCTGCACCATTGGATATGCAGTGAGCAAATTTGGACGGCCATAATCTGTGCTCCCAGATCTACGGTCGGGATTGGATTCCAGAGCTCCCCTGCCATTCTATCTTTAAGCGGAGGGGGGGGATCTGGAATTGGGCGCGCATCTCTCGAGCGGTCAGGATTAAGGTACCCAGATCAAAGACGCTCATGTGATTCCAGACCCCCTTTTCCATTCTGCCTTTAATTAAAGGGGGGGGGGTCCGGAATGGTGGGGTATCGAGGAAGGGCCCCATTC
>JASDQU010681475.1:20285-42163 GCA_032191745.1 Picea mariana
AATTGTGTGCTTGGCTTGCAGGTTAGGTGGAGTTGGAGCTTAGCCCAGATTTGTATACATTTATGTACACACTCATTTATTTTTCTATATATAGAGTATTGACGTGTGTAACTGTTTTTGTTTACATAACCCCTTTCATGGATTTCATTGTATAGGTCAAAATGTTTTAAAGTTTTAGAGGGTTTCAGGGCTGTTTGTTTTTTGAAAGGGTTTCAAGAGTTGTAGGTTTTCAGGGTTGTTTATAGGACACATGACATAGCTTTCAGTCAAGAGTCAAGAGGATGGGTGGGTAGGTAGGCCCTTGGCTCCAGATTTTAAACTAGATCTCTGATACCATGTGTAAGACCCTTTACTAAGGCTTCAAAGTTAAATGGTAAATTTATAATCTAAATTGCTTTTCCTTTCTTGAACACGACATCAAATTTCCATTTATTTTTTCATTACAACAATCTAACTAATTTATGTTGAATTTATAGCCAATTAACCAGCTAAATATTAAATTCTCATTTTATACAGTCCAAAATAGTCACAAAACAGATTACACAACATATTAGACATTTTCCATACATAAATTCATATCATAACTTTCATTTTGAACAAAATTAATACTAGAAAAATACCTCTTGAAGAAGAAGTTTGTCCTTTGCTTTCCTGTTGTTGAAAATTGCTTGAAACTGCCCGAAAACTGAATCTTTTCCTCCCAAATAGCTAGGAACAGAGCCTCTCTGACTCCCTAGCTCCAGGAACCCTTGCGGTTTCTTAGCCCTCTGAGCCCAAAATCCCCAGCAGCCTCGATGCCCCCGATGACAAACCTCCAGCAAGCTCCCCAGCCAAACCACAACAAGTTCCTCCACAAAACCACAACCAGATCCTCCAAAAAAAAATCCCATAATACAATCCCCCCAAACTAATGTTTCCCCCTTGCCTTATCCTCCCCTCCCCTCATTCACCACCTTATTCCTTCATTTAATTCTCAACTACCCTCCCTCAATTAGGCTTCAGCCACCTTATCCCCTTTTCATTAATGGGTTGATCTTCCGATAAAAAATAATAATTAATATTTTATTAAGTTGGATTTTAGTAAACAGATATTAAATCATGAAATTAATTAATTAATTAATTAAACCAATATACATTCAAGAAATATTTAACCAGGACAATTAATTAAACTAATATGCATTAAACAATTATTTAAATCATGACAATTGATTAATTACTTAGGGTTGTTATAGATATGAAAGACATAATTATAGAGGTTGCAAAATCAGATTTGCAATACAAGGAATTAGTGGCAAAATTACAACATGGTATTTTGCAGCAATAATTTGAAGAATATAAGCTAGATAATGATGAAATTCTCATGTACAGGGGCAGAATTTATGTACCAAATTCCTAGGAGTTGAAAAAACTGATATTGAGAGAAATGCATAATGTTCCTTATGTTGGGCACCCAGGATATCAGAAAACTATTGCAGCTATCAAGGGACAATATTATTGGCCAGTCATGAAGAAAGAGGTTGTTGATTTTATTGCTAGATGTTTTGAATGTCAAAAGGTAAAGGTTGAGCATAGACAACCATCTAGTTTTCTAAAACCATTACCCATTCCTGAGTGGAAATGGGAAGTTGTAACAATGGATTTCATCACCAAACTTCCTAGAACAAACAAGCAACATGATTCTATCATGGTAGTGGTGGATAAGATTACTAAGGCTGCCCATTTTATTCCAGTTAATCTCACTCACAAGGTAGTGAACATTGATGATGTTTATATGAAATAAATTGCTAGATTACATGGCATACCCAAGACAATTGTGTTTGACAGGGATCCAAAATTTACCTCAAAATTTTGGCAGGGATTATTTAATGGATTTGGAACAAATTTTAATTTTAGTACAGCTTATCATCCAGAATCAGATGGACAAATAGAGAGGGTGAATCAAGTGATTAAAGATATGTTGAGGATGTATGTTATGGATAAACCATCAAAATGGGAAGACTACCTACACTTGGTAGAGTTTGCTTATAACAATGGGTACCAAGCATCTCTAAAGATGAGCTCATTTGAGGCACTTTAGGGTATAAAGTGCAACACACCAGTAAGTTAGGATAACCTAGCAGATAGATCATTGGTTGGGCCATATTTGCTCAAGGAAATGGAAGAGAAAATAATAAAAATTAAACAAAATTTAAAGGTTGCCCAAGACAGTTAGAAAATTTATGTTGATAAGGGTAGAACTCATAAGGAATTTAAATTGGGTGATCATGTATTCTTGAAAGTGAAAGCCAACAGAATTTCCCTGAAGTTGGGAAATTTTTCAAAGTTGGTAGCTTTCTATTGTGGGCCATTTTAAATCCTAGAGAGGATTGGTCTAGTTTCTTATATGTTTGTTCATAAGGTATTTCATGTATCATTACTCAATAAATATATACCTAATGCTAATCATGTTATTGATTGGAATGTGATTCAAGTGGAGCAAGAAGGCACTTTCCAAGTGCATCCGGTGTGCATTATGCACCGGAAAACCAAATAGCTCTGGAATCAAGCCATAGGGATTGTAAAGGTCCAATGGACCTGGTACGGTCTTGAGGACACTACTTCAAAGCATGAGGATGCAATGCAGGAAGAATACCCACATCATTTTTAGGAATTTTGAAATTTTGTTGTATATGTGTACATGATGCACTGAGGACAGTGCATAAATAAGGGGAGTGGATTATAATATCCCTAAGACCAAACCTAGTTGAAAATGTACTTAAGTTGGTGAACTATTGATATCAAATTTTGTATGCACATTTCATGGCATAGTGTGTGCATGTACTGCACAGTAAAATGAGGAAGTTTCCACATTCTTGGATACCGCGCATAGCAACTTGAGTGTGCGCGATATTGAGGCCAAGGATCCTTTTGTATATATTCTTATGTTTTGATTAGTTCGGAGAGCCTAGATGTTAAAGGCCAGGGCACCTACTTTTGTATATATCTCATAATTAATATAAAATTCATCGATGCGTGTAGACCGACCACGATCAAAGAGATGGGGGACTAAACTCCACTGGTTAGGGAAAGGAGGGGATAAGTTAAGGAAAGGGGATAAGCTAGGGATCTTAAGCCAAAAAGGAATATTATATTAATATTTATTAAATATAAAGTATGGATAATTATTTTATCTGAAGTTCTAAAGTTGGGGACAAGTGGGCCAAAGTAGCTCCCAACATGGAAAGTGTCAAGTTGGGGACATGCATACATATTGTTGGGACTTAGTTCATTTCATATCATCTTTTCCATCATTATTCCCATCATTCCTTCGATCATTCATTCATCCCGTCAATCATACATGAGCATGCACACACCCATTGAGTTGTCCTCTGTATCTTCAAGACTGTACCTGAACCTGTATCCATAGCCTTTTCTTTATTGTGTAGCTGGGTAGCTTGGGAGATGGACTGAAGAAGCAAGTTGTCAAGCTCGTGGGATATTGAAGAGGTAGGTTGTCAGGCCCATGATAAATTTCTCTCTGGGTGAGAGAATTGTTGGGAGTTTATTTACTGAAGGCCCTTAACTGTAGCTACAGGGCTCTGAGACTTCCTGTCCGACCTGTTGTTGAAGCCTGGAAAGGAAGTGGGGCAGCCGAAGGAATGTTGAGAAGAGAAGGGGCACACTTTCTAGGGTGATACATGCATGTGGGGAATGAGGGACTATATGTTGTTAGTGTGAGTTGGCACCTATGACGAAGTCTTTTCTGTTGTCCCTGAGCCATTAGCCTGGTTAGGAATCCCTTTACCCGGGTGGAGTTTAGTCCTAGCTCTGGGGTGACTCACTGTTGAGAATGATGAACAATGTGTTCTAGGGCTAGGAGGTTCATGGAAGGTATGCACGTAGTTGGTGTCATTCTTACCAATATAAGTGCCAATTGTGTGATAAATTTACATGTTGCATTGTTATTTACGTGTCTATTTTATGGGTTATCATATGTGTGGTTATAACTATGTTTATTTTTATGGGTATTTCCTATATATGCTGTATGTATGTGTTTACTGTTATTTCAGTGTGAATCTGTGTATTATAGATGTATTTTTATGTTTACGTTTTATATATATGCTTCCGCAAGAGTTTTGTGTGTGTATATTTTAATTGCATGCAATTCGAAAAATTTATGTGGCATAGCTTAGTTGGATATTGGGTATGTTACAGTATGTTCCACAGAGAGAACGGAAGAGTTCTCTGGCATAGCATGGCCCAACATGGATGGTCGGGGACGTTATATTTTGGGTTTCAGAGGCAAGTTTTTCTTGGCCACCAAGTATCAGAACTTGTGGTAAACAATGCACAAGGGACAACAACTGGATAAAAATATTGAATTATATCTATATAAGGAAATTATTAGGCATTATATCCAGGATACACCATGAATTTATGCACATCCTGTAGAAACTTACAAACCTATTGCGCGGTTCATGGAATACCTTCATCATATGTACATACAACCAAAGAAACATCTAAGAGAGGAATGGGTAAATAAAAAGTATTGAATAACAAAGGAGGACATATAACTAATTATGCAGAACTAGGAGATATACTTGAAGTTCCCATCAAATGAAGAAATGGAAACACCATATCCTGATATTGAGGAAGAACAAGGCCAAGGAAATGGCACAAACAAGAAGAGGAAAGATGCAAGTAAGAGAAGGGAAATTCAGTACCGCAACAGAAGAAGCAGAAAGTGGACAAGGAAACAAGTCCATTGGAACTAACATAAGACAACTTTGAGAGGTTTCAGGAGTAGGTTATGGATATCACCAACGATGTGTTTCAATTCCTGATAGAGAAGTAAGAATCACTAAACATAAAGATAGAGGAAGAAATGACTTCACTGTGTTAATTGATGGAAGCAACTAGGATAAAAATTGTGCATCAAACAAATGAAGGACTAACGATAATCATAGAAAGGCCAATAGAATAAATAACGATAGTCTCTCATACATTAGAGGTAATGAGGGAGTGCATAATAGTTAAGTTGGAACTAGGGGTGATTATGTTCCCATCAGTGGAAATGCAGGAGCAAACGCTCCCACTAAGTCACCTTGAAATAGTATTATCATAGATACTGGGAGAAATGTTGCAGGGGTTGCAGGCTAGCATAACACAATAAGGGAATCTATATGTAGAAAGAATGTTTGATTAATTGGCTAAGGCCACAAAAAATATTGCAAGCATGTGGATTGACTACAACAGAGTTGAACGTGAAAGGGATGCAACTACACAGAAGGTAGAACAAGTGAAGAAATCATTTGACAAGGCTTGAAAAGTTATTCCAGATGTACCAATGGAGTGTTGGGTTGTTATATTATTTATAGTGAAAATTGAGGTGGATCGACTGACAGTCGAAATCAAAGATCAAGGTGATTCAACCGGGTAAAGTCAAAGTCAAAGGTCGAGGTTGTTCGTCATGGTAAATACATCGACAATAATTTAAAGAGGTCAACTAACAAGAGGTAGACAGGAGAGCATGTGCCAACCGACTGAAGATTGAATGAAGTTTGGTTGGTAGTCAACAGTAATCCAACTTGGTAGTCAATTGTAATAGAATCCTCAGATTTGTGGGATTTGTATCCAATTATATGCATGGATCTGTAACCAGTTTTGGGTTCCTTTTCTTTAGGGTTTTTCCTGCTATAAATTCTATGAATAAGGTGTTTTGTAAGGTTATAAAGGATAATAAAATGAATCAATCAATCAATCAATAATTATATAGGTTGTTGGTCATGTGGATGTAAGTAAAATTGGCTACAGGGTTGTTCTTGTGTAAGCAAGAAAGTATGATGTTGATCGTGTCTTATGTGTGGACCAAGGTTAGACATGTAACCTTTTATTATGAATGAATAAGACAACAAGGAGAAGAACAATAAAGGAATGCTTGTTTTTCAGTTTGGGTTTCTAGGGTAAAATCTCTGTGTAATGTGTGCTTTCTGTGTCATTTACTTTCTTCATTAAATAATTATTCCTCTCTTCTGCTAGCTTTAGCATGGAAGTGTGTCTCATTTCCTAACATGTGGTATCAAATATTGGATTAAAAACCTTGGATATGAGCTAAACCCTAGATAAAGTAAGAGTCGTAAGTTAGAAATATTTAAATATTGTGCTAAAGATTGTGTTAAAGAATGGAAAGTAGCTCGAGAATAGATATTGTAAAATTAAATGGCCAACATTTTGAGATTTGGAAACTTAAAATTGAATATATCCTTGTAGATCAAGAACAATGGACAATAGTCTGTCTAGGTACCATGTTGAAAAGTATGCCGACGGAAGAATGGGAGAGACTCGAGAGAAGAGAAAGTAGTACGATTCAACTTTGTCTTGCAAATTCGGTACTTCTGAATGTCTTAGGTGAATATTTGACAAAGAAACTATGAGACAAGTTGGGAAGCTTGTACCAGTCAAAATTCCTAGCAAATAAGTTGTTTCTCAAAAAGAAATTGTATCTTTTGAGAATGAGTGATGGAATTTCGGTGATTGAGCATTTAAATAAGATTAATACATTTATAAGTCAGTTATCTTATATGGATATTAAAATCACTTAGGAGAAGAAATGTATTATCCTATTATGTTCTTTTCCAGACTCCTGGGATAGCTTATTCATGGCTATATGGAGTAATACAACCACATTAGTGTTATAAGACGTGGTTGCATATCTATTGTTGGAAGAAATTAGATGAAAGAATATGAAAGGATCGACCAACTATGCTTCAGTGGTGAGAGGTTGACCGGTTGATGAAGATAAAGGAAAATTCTTCAGTAGAAAGCCTAGTTCGAAGGGTAGATCTAAATCCATGGTTCAGTCGACAAGGATATGTTGGAAATGTGGTAAACATGGGCATTACAAAAATGACTACAATTCGAAGGTGATGGGAGTCAGTATAGGATTTGATGAGAAGCGGTCAACTGAGAGAAAGACGACTCCAGATAAGGGAGGTGATGTGTACCTGTTTTCGACCAATACACAGTCATATCAATATGTTTGGTCGATTGAATCAGGAGAATCCTATCATATGACACCACATAGAGAATTATTCTGTGAATATGAATGATATGAAGAAACATAAGTGTTCTTGGGGTATGAATCGATACCCAAAATTGTCAGATGGGGAAGAGTTTGACTGATATTGTAGGATGGGAGGATTAGAACCCTTCCACATGTGCTACACATTCCAGGTTTGGAAAGAAAACTGATATATGTCTATAAGATGAGTGATATTGTTGTGCGCACTCTATTTCATAAGGATTCATGCAAGATAGTCATAGGTGTGATGGTCTTAATGAAAGGAGTTTGGATTGGAACTATAGACAAGTTACTAGGGAGACTCAACTCGAATCGATGCAACAACATCGATGTTCCTGAATTCAACTCAAATTTGACTTTGACTCGACATGAATCGAATTGGGTTGAGTCGATTCAAACTGACACGATAAGTCACCATAAAGTCGACCTAAAGATGCTATGGAACGAGAGAATGGGACACATTGGAGAAAAAGAACTTCGCGTTATGCATAAAAAAGATATGGTCTAAGACTTTCCTAAATGTAAATTAGAGGTTAAATATTTTGAACATTTTATATATGGAAAACAAAGTCAAGTGAGGTTCCCATATGGAACAACAAGGGAAAATGAGATTCTAGAGTTGGTTCATAGTGATTTGTTTGGCCTTGTTACAATGCCTTCACTTGGTCGATGCATGTATTATGTCTCCTTAATAGATAATGTTTCCAAGAAGACATGGATATATTTCCTGAGGAATAAATCAAAGGTTTTCAATAAATTCAAAGAGTTTAAATCTCTTGTAGAAAACCAGCAAGATGAGAAAATTAAGGTGCTGAGAAATGACAACGATGAATTATGTGGAAAATAATTTGATCAATTCTACAAGAAATGTGTAATAGCATGCCAAAATACCACATCATATACCCCACAAAAAATGGAGTTGTCGAGAGAATAAAAATAATGTTGATGGAAAAGGAAAGGATCATGCTCAGTGGTGCAGGATGTGCATAAGAATTATGGGAAGAGGTAGTCAATGTTGCAAGATATCTATTGAATATGTGTCCTTCATCTATTCTAGTCTACACAAGTCCACATGAGGTATGTTTGGGCAAGAATTCTTTATTTTCACATCTCAAAGTATTTGATTGTGATGCATTTGTGCATGTTCCCAAGGAAAACAGGAGCAAGTTGGAGAAGAAGGAATTCAAATGTATTTTCATTGGATACAAAGAAGGAATGAAAGGATATACACTCTGGTATACTGCATCAATTAAAATAGTGTACATTCAAGATGCGGTCTTAAAATAAGTTGGAAGTAAGTCTAAACCTAAATAAATTGTTCATACTGAGAACAATCCTGAGACAGTGTGGTTTGAAATTAGGAACAAAGAAGATGATTTAGATGAGTCGATTGAATCAGAGGAATAGGTGGAACCATCAACCTCATTTGTAAGGAGGTCAGAAAGAGTAAGAAAACCAGTCGAAAGGTATAGTCCACCCGAATTTTGTTTCGAATTCATGTTAACTTCCACCAACGATGATCCCAAGTGTAGTTGGGGAGGTAGTCGACTCAATAGAAGGAAAACTATGTAAGGACGCCATGTTCGAAGAGATGGAATACTTGCACAAGAATGAGACATGGGACTTATCCAAGTTGACTAGTGGAAGAAATCTTATTGGTAATAAATGGGTATTCAATAAGAAGATGAATGCAGCAGGTCAAGTCGAGAAATTCAAATCTTGACTGGTAGTGAAAGGATATTCCCAAGTCGAAGGAGTCAACTTCGGTGAGATTTTTTCCCCTATTGTAAAATTAACTTTCATTAGAGTAATAATGTCTCTAGTTGCAACCTTTGATCTAGAAATAGAATAGATGGATGTGAAGAAATTGTTCCTACATGGGGACCTTGAAGAATAAATCGACATGAAACAACCTGAAGGATTTGTAGTAAAGGGAAAGAAAGATTTTGTGTGCAAACTGAAAAGATATGTTTATGGTATAAATCAATCACCAAGGATGTGGTACCAAAAGTTATACACATACATCCTTAGTTTTGGATTTGTGAGAAGCAAACTTGATCACTACATATATTCCAAAGAAGAAGGTGGGCATTTCATATATGTAGATTTGTATGTCGATGACATGTTGTTGATTGGAAACAACATGGACGCAATAAAGGAGGTGAAGAAGAAACCATCATCTATGTTTGACATGAAGTATATCGGTGCATCTAACTACATTCTGGGAATGGATATTAAGAGTGATCAAGTAGCTAGAAAGTTCTGGTTGAACCAGACAAAGTATATTGAAACATTTCAACATGCAGGATTGCAAACCGGTGAAGGTGCCAATTCCTGTGGGATAAATTCTAACTATTGAATAGTTTCCAAAGAGATAGGAAGAAATAGAGGACATGTCATGTGTTCCCTATGCAATTTTAGTTGGTATTCTAATGTATGCGATGGTATGCACTTGACCAGACTTTTCCCATGTAGTGGGAGTGTTGAGAAGATAGATGTCGACACTTTGGAAGGAGAATTGAACAAATTTCAAGAGAGTATTCAGGTATTTTTGTGGCACAAAATACTATGTTATATGATACCAAGGAAAACCTGGAGGTGATAGTGAATTAAATGTACATGCCTTTGTCGATGCCGATTGGGATGGAGATCTATATCAATGGAGGTCGACCAGTGGATATGTCTTCAAGATGTCTGATGGAGAAATAATTTGGATGAGTAAGAGACAAGAGGTTGTATACTTTTAAACAATAGAATTTGAATACATGGCAGCCACTCATGGAAGAAAAGAAGTAGTTTGTCTACAAAGGTTGCATTCAAGAATTAGGTTTGAGAAGAGAGATATGAAGATAATTTTGATAGACAAAGTGAAATATTTCTTGCAAAGAACCTAACTCATCATTCAAAGACTAAGAACATTGATGTATAATACCATTCCGTGAGAGACATATTGGAAAGAAACAAGGTGTTTTTGGAGAAAGTAAACATGTTGGAAAACATAACAAACTCATTGACCAAGAATATGAGTGTTGTAAAGCTATCTTGGTGCCAAGAGGAAATAGGCATTGTTTCCCTGGGTATGTGAACAAAAGTTCAAATGTCTCCTGGTTTCATCAAAGAATACAACAAGTGGGATAATATCTGGTTTTTATATTATTTGTAATGAAATTCGAGTTGGATCAACTGACAGTCGAAGTTGAAGGTCGAGGCAATTCGACCGGGTAAATTGAAAGTTGAGGTCGATCGACAACAATTCGAAGGTCGAGGTTAGTCAACCGAGTAAATTTGAAGTTGAAGGTATAGGTGTTTCAACATGGTAAAGACATCGACAACAAGTCAAAGAGGTAAACTGAAAAATAGGTCAACATGCGGGAGTCTGGAAACCAACTGAAGACAGAATGAAATTCGATTGGTAGTCGACGATAATCCTACTTAGTAGTCAACTGTAATAGAATCCTGAGATTTGAGGGATTTGTAGCAAATGATCTACATGGATATGTAACCATTTTTGGGCGCCTTTTCTTTATGGTTTTTCCTATTGTGAAGCCTATAAAGAAGGAAGTTGTAATATTTTAAAGGCCAAGAAAATGAATCAAGCAATAATCGTAGAGGTTGTTGGTCATGTAAATCTAAGTATAATTGTCTATAGGGTTTTTCTTGTGTAATAAAGAAGGTATTATGTTGATGTGTCTTAGGTATGGACCAAGGTTAGACATGCAACCTTTTATTCTGAATGAATAAGAAAACAAGGAGCATAATGCTCAAGGAATGTTGGCTTTCCCAGTTTGGGTTTCCAAGATAAAATCTTTGTGTATTGTGTGTTTGTTGTGTCATTTACTTTCTTGATTAAATATTTCTTCCTCTCTTTTGCTAGGTTTATCATGGAAGTGTGTCTCATTTCATAACATGGAGGTGGATAATCCATTGGAATATCTGGTAGTGAATATCATCGAAACCATCCAGGGATTTGGAATGAAAATTGTTGAGTGAGAAACACAAAGGACACCAAGAACACCCCCAGAAGAAAGAGATCAAAAGGAGAAGATAGTAAGAATCGTAGTGGAAAGTATCAGGACTTTGGAATTACAATTTTCTAAGTTTTATGAAGATAACAGTTAGTTTTCAGAGAATGTAGAATTATAGAGTATTGAAGATAAGCTTCAAACTACACACAGAAAGGTTTAGCAAATTAAGGAAACCATCAGTCGTTTTCCACCAAATGAGAAGATGAAAACAATGCAAGAGGGTAAGAAACTATACTCTGAGATGAACCAGATGAGATCTGAGTAACAAGATCTCATGCAAAAACTATAGATGTTGCAGGAAGAAGCATCAAAAGTTGAAAAGGAAATAATAGAAGCACAACACATGATCAAACAAGTAATGGAACAAGCTGAAGAGAAACGAGAGGCTCATATCACTGCAGAATTAGTAGAAACAAATTTGTTAAACGAAAAAAAGGTCAAGGAGAAGACCAATACAACAAAGGATATTTTTGAAAAATTCAAGGAGAAGCTGAAAAACGCTTAAGTGACTCAAGACGAGACACAAGTGAGTGTTGGGGGCCTATTGGACATGCATTTTGGATGAGAATAACTAAGTTTTGGGAGTTGTTCCATAGCATATGAAAGACTAAAAGGCAAGACCAGAGTGCACATAAAGGGTGCATTTTACGACACAAAAGAAGAAAAAACAATATATCGGTGCAAAATCAGGAAAAGAAGCAGATCAACGCAAAATCAGGAAAAGCAGCAGATCGACGCAAAAGCAGGAAAAGCAGCAGATCAACACAAAAGCAAAAAAAATAGTTATGACCCATTAGGGTTTTCGAGATAAGTTGTTATGAACCATTAGGATTTTTATCCATTATTCTTTGTATAAATATGTAAAGGGTCATGGAAGATTAGGTTGTTGAGAAGAAGATATTAGGTTTCTCATGAGTGATGAAGAGAGTTATATTTGAGGTTTTGGGGAAGATGTTTCGGGAATAAGAGCATATATGAGAGTTTGCAGAGATAGGATCACACTGCAGAGTGGATAGGAAGGTTTTGGGATTACAATATGTTTTATATTTTGTAAGCGCAATGCGTAGGCATGAGGTGATTATTGCACAAAGACTAATATAAGAATCTAGACATTGTGGACATATCCCAAGGATAGGGTGAACCATGTTAAAATGTTGTATATATTTTTTTTGTTGATGTGCATATTTGTGGATGTTATGTTTATGCATGATTAGTATAGATATGTTTAACATATCATTGATGCACAATATTAATGAATGATTCAATTGAGTTGGTTACGTCGTGATGTATTTTATATTGTTTATGCACACTAAGGTTTAGGGTAATGAGTAATTATTAGATGGGTTAATGTCCCACAACTGTTATGGTAAAAGTAATGAACTATTAGTTAATGGAAGTTGGACATAGGGTTTTTTTATTGATAAAAGGATGTTAAATGAGGATAATGGGCACATGGTGAATAAGTATTAATGGTTATGTCGATATCCTCACATCCCCTCATCCTTGCATAAACTTGGATCCTGCAACCCCAGTAGCTTCCTTGGGTGAGACTTCACTTGCATGGAAGTGATGCCAAATGGGCTAGTATCTAAAGGGTTTTGTTGGTTGAATAATTTGAACCTGCAATATCATAAATCTACACCAATATTGAGGCCTCATGTAAATAAAATGAAAATACCAATAGTTGCAAGAACAATGAAGAGAGTGGAATCTCCACACAACCAACAATGAAAGTTGAAGAGAAGCATTCCAGGTTTCCGAAAAACAAGAATGAAGAAAAGGATAAGAATTATGCAGACATTCTCAAAGGAAGAAATCATGTTCAGCAAGATTCAAAGAGTAACGAATGCAAAAGAGATGTATCTCAAAGAATACCTTATATCCCCAAGTATCAAAAAATATTAAATCGTTGCAAAGGAAACAACAAAAAAGAACACGAATTGAGGCATGAATTCAAAAGGACTACGTCACAAACAATATCATTTACTTCCAGGTATCAAAGTTTCTTTTATGGTCATTATTTTACTTGTAATAACTTTGGACATAAAGTTGTATATTGTAGAGCTTATGGAAGAAATGTTCAAGCAAGAAATGCTCGTGTGGATCCATACAATATTGAGTGTTACAAATGACACAACTATGGACACATAGCTCGTGACCGTAGAAGCATGATGGATACTTCCACAAAACAAAACATTGATATCAGGTATAAGACGGTTTGGAGAAGAAATAAAGAACAAAAAGAGTAGTTGAATGAAGATAAGGTAAATGAAGAGTAGGTGAATAAAGTACTCTTAAAAATCATACTCTCGGGATTTGTAGTAGTGAGAAATCATGATGAATCTATAGGTAAAGAGTAATATGTCAATGATGACTATGCATCAAAGCGGCTTCATCCATTTTTCTAAGCCATCCGTCTTGGAGAATCCCAACAATTTGAATATTGGAGAGGGGGATTTTAAGTAGCAGTTACAGATTGAAGATCTTTCAGGAAGTCTGAAGTGTTTGCAGTTTTTGGGAAACAAGATTCAAAATGACAGAAGTGTGGATTTTCTCGTGACAGATTGGTTTATTAAGAAGAAATTTGTATCCCCATGCATACTTCTAGAGTTTAATTTGAATATACAGAAGAATAGTAGACATATTTGATTTGTCTTGAAAAGAAGGAATACACAGTGATCAATTGCATCAGATTCGAAGAAGCTCTCAGAACAATGAAGTGGCAGATTAGTCAGCAGTGTGTGTAGTTGTGTAGCAGAGTTATGGAAAAATTTTATGACATATGGAAAGAAATGAATTTATGAGATATGTGGCATGTCTAGAATACATTGCTTGACATATATTAGAGAGGGTACATAATAGTGGATGAAAGAATGAGCTCAGAATGAATTGCATAAAGGTAGATGGATCCATTATCATTATCAACCAAAGGAATGCATGTGACTCATAAGTAAACCATATTCACAAAGAGAAACAATCAGGAGTAGTTATATTGTCAAGGGAATATCCTTGGTTGATTATGTCATTGATTTCATTTCAATGAATATGACAATTCTTGAAGGATTGAAGTCAAGTGATGAAGGAATACTAACACGAATACTTTTCAATTATGTCAGTATATTACAGTAATATGAAGAACCAATGGACAAAGAGCACTAGAAGAGAGGAAAGAAAGCATATACAAGAATCCCTACATTAATCTAAACAACATATTGTAAAGAAATACATGGGGAGAGGAATTGTCAGAGGTAGTTACCCTTAATGTCAAAGGGTAAGAGAAAGAACAAAAATTAGGAGAAAAAGATCAAAAGTATGAAGACAAGATGAGCAGTCCCAAACATATATACCATTTTCCATTGCTGTCAAAGTGGGAGAAATGTGAGGAGAGAAATACCAAGAGCAATTTCACAAGGGGATTATGAGTTTTTCCATTGATGTCAAAGGGGGAGATTGTTGGAAAGTTAGTTGTCACTTATGTCAACCCTATATGTCCTCCCTAGAAGAAGTCCAAAATCCCTTAGAAGTAATGATTGATGTCAACTCTAGAATAATTCTAGAATCCTCTAGAAGCAATGGGTGTATTCGAAGAAGTATCCAAAGCTTTCCCCTTATGGTGTATCTTTATGCATGGCCCTCATGGGAAGATGCTTTGAATAAGTCTACAAGAAGCCCCTTATATGTGGTCATGAATCCCGAAAGTGTTTGAGGAAAAAGAGTATGAAGGACATTGAAAATACATTCCAAAGCCTCATAGATGGATATTCCTTGTCATTCCATTTCCAACCATAGGTGGTATACCACATGTTTCCTCATGGTCAAGGAGATATTCCCTATTGAAGATGGAAGCCACAAATTATGGTTAAGAAGCCCATAAATGGTTGTAACAAGAAGTGACAAGTCAACCCCACAATTAAAGAAAAGAAGAACAGTGGTTACAACAAGATATTATAGGTTGGATCTAAAGCAAGTAAAGGTGTCACTTGGAAAAGTATAAATACACATTAAAGAGCCTCTAATTTGAACATGTGTGATCCAACAAGAATATGATCTATTAGTGAAGTCTGAGCTAGCGAATCTGAGGAAGCGAAGAAATGCAAATGGAAAAAGTTTCGGAGATGGAGAAGGAGAAGGGATTCTAAATGCCCTAATTGAGAAGGCCCTTGTGGGTTAGATATAGGGTGTCCAACGAGGATTCCCATAGGTCGTAAAAAATTTGTCACACGAAGCCCCATGAGATGACCAGTCTTTTCTAGTGAGGTTGAGGCAAGACTTGATGAAGGCATTATATTTTTATGTTGAAGATGAGGATGATCTGAGATCTGATTTACTAGGTTTTTCATAATATAAGGTATTTTTTCTATGTTTTATGATGCTCATATCTTAGTGATTATGGCATATTCTTAAGGAATAACTTGGATGGTTTGGAACATGCTTAAGACATGCTTTTGGCACATAGTTTGAGGAGTATCTTTGATAGTTGGCACATGGTTTGAGGTATATCATTTGGTACATGAGCAAGGCATATCATGAATGATATGACATATGTTTGAGACACACTTTGGCATATCCTTAGTACATGGCTTATGGATGTTATGAAACATGTTTGAGGCACATCTTGGTGATGTTATGGCACATGTTTATGGTATATACATTGGATTTTTTGATACATGCTTAAAGCACATCTTGGATGATGTGGTGTATGTTTGAGGTACATGTTTTGGTACATGGTTGAGGAATATAATGAGTGATATGGAATATGATTGAGGTATATATTTGGTACATGGTTGATGGATATTATGGCACATGGTTTATATCTACTATGGTACATATCTCTTGACACATGGGTGGATGCATATCTTGGTGATATTGGGCATATGGTTGAGATATGTTATTAATATTGGTATATGATTTATGTAAGAGGATATGGTTTTGTTGATGATTATGTTAATGATGAGATATCGATATCAGTGATAAAGATAGTGATTGTGACTGTGACAAAGACAATGATTGTGACAGTGACAGTGACTGTGACTGTGAAAGAGACAGTTACAAAGCCGATGATAGTGACAGAGACATGTTGATTATCAGTGAAAGTTTCAGTGACATGTTGAGTCTCCATTTATATTTCAAGGCAACAGGGTGGTGGAAGGCAGGAGATCAAGTATCCTTTAGGTTGGTTCCTGTAAAATAAGGGGTGGATCCTCCTTCCATTTGGAGATGGAAAATACAGGGAGTTGAAACTTCCTTCAGGTTGGAGCCTGTAAATCAGAAGGTTGGAACCTCCTTCCAATTGGATATGGATAATATAGGGAGTTGTAGCTTCCTTCAAGTTGGACCTATAAACAAGAGGTTGGAGCCTCATTCTAGTTGGTGCTGGAGAATTTTGGAAGTTGGTGCTTCCTATGAATGTAATATTTTGATATATATAAGAAATCATTATGTGGTTTCTCCCATTTTGGTTTCCACATAAAAATCTCTTCTGCACTCTATGTGATACGATGCATTGTTGAATGGTACTATTTATGGTGATATGTTTATGTACTATCACAAGTGAATGGAATCATGGATACGTTAATGTTTACATGTTCTGGTTAAAAGTGGTAAAAACTGCTCAATATTGATTGCACTAAGCATGGACCTGCTCTGATACCAATTGATGGAATATTCACCAATACTGAGAATGGGGGGAGGNTGAATATTCCATCAATTGGTATCAGAGCAGGTCCATGCTTAGTGCAATCAATATTGAGCAGTTTTTACCACTTTTAACCATACTTCGAGGCTTACATATTCAAGAGGTAATATCTCCTTGACAATGAGGAACCACATGGAATACCACTTACTCTTGGATATGGCATGATGAGTACTATCAATCTATGGATGTATTACATGCATTTGCAATGTCCTTCATGGTCTTGTTCTTCAATAAACTTTGGGCTCCATGACCACATCGTCAAGAATTCTTAAAAACTTAACCACTTGGCCATATTTCAATGATTTCTTGTATACTTCTTCAAAGCATATTTCTGTGTGGGTCATGCATAGAGCTATGTAATAAGGGTACCACTAAGTGGTTAAGAATCCAAAAAGGTGTGGTCATTAAGCCCGAAGTTTATTGGATAAAATGAGTATGAAGGAAATTGTAATTTCATAAAAAACCTCCATAGATTGATAGTCCTCATCATTCCATTTCCAACGGTAGGTGGAACACCATTTGGTTCCTCATGTTTGAAAAGTTATTCCCTCTTAAATATGAAAGCCCCAAAGTATGGTCAAAGAAGTTACAAGTTGGCCCTAAAGTCAAGTAAAGGAGGTACTTGGAAAAGTATAAATACACATTAAGAACCTCTCGTTTTCATAATTCAATCTTGTGATATATTAACACAATATTGGAAGCAAATTTTAGAGGTAAGATGAAGTGAAGAAGAGAGAAATTCCAAGGCAAGATGAAGTCTTGTGATGATGTGTTCTAAGGTATGTTTTTTAAAGGTCATGTTACCATTTTCTCTATAATTTTTTAATAGAATGATTCATATACTAAAACTTGGAGGATATTGAGAGAACATATCAAGGTACAAGTGGTAGAAATTTCATCTTTTGGGTCGTTGTATATTTGTATATACACTCTGTGTAAGATAGGGTTTTCGACTAGTCCTGTAAATAGTATCAAACAGATGTTTCGGGTAAAATAATCGTAACTTCTTCATTGAAGATCCAAATTCTATTAGAAAAATTGAATTGGAAAGGTTACATTATGTAGTATTTTGTGTGTGATTTTGAGAATCAGATATCAAATATTGAGAGTGTGGCATGTTGTACAAGTTTGATCTCCAAAATAGGCCAAAACTCAAGAAGGTCTGTCATTTTCACTATATCTCATTTTTTAGTGATGAGTCAAGGAGAGAAACTTGAGGTGATTTAAGAGAAGATATAAAAAAAATGAAAATGGGTACACGTTTTAGACCTTTATTCATTATAGGTACATATTCATACTTGTTGGAAGTTAGGGTTTGTGACTAATCTAGAAACTAGTCTCAAACAGGTGTTTGAGATAAATTTAAGAAGTGATGTTGGGGTTTATATGTGGACCCAATTTCTAAGTGGAACTAGTTTGATGATGTTGAAGTTGAGGAAGGTATGATGAGAAGATATCTTATGCACCATGTTTTTACATGATTAAAGGTATGTCTTTATATGTTTTTTTGAGGGTTATTTTTTTATGTTATGGTATATGCTTGAGGCATATCTTGGAGAGTCTTTGACACATGGATATGTAGATAAGTTAGTGATTTTGGGAATACAATTTGAGGTATATATTTGATACATGGTTTATGGTTTATCATGGATGTTATAGCACTTTCCTGAGGCACATCTTTGGCACGTGGTTTGAGGCATATTTTGGTGATGATGGGCATATGTCTTGGGAGATGTTCTTGGTGATATTAGAATTAGTCTTACAGGTTGGATATGGTTTTGATGATAATGATGTATCATTTTTTTTATGATGATGTATTAGTAGCAGTGACAGTATATCAATGACGAAGATAGTGACAGTGATGATGTATCGATATCGGTGACAGAGACAGTGATAGAAATTATTAGTGACATGTTGAATCTCTATTTATATTTCAAGAGGAAGGAAGGGGAAAGGAAATTGGATTGGAGCCTCCTTCCAGTTGGTGTTGGAGAATATAGGGAGTTGTAGCTTCCTTCAGTTTGGTTCCTCCTTCCAATAGGATCTAGAGAATCTAGGGAGTTGTTGCTTCCTTCAGGTTGGAGCCTATAAACAGGGGGTTCGTGCCTCCTTCCAATTGGTTATGGATAATTTTGGAAGTTGGTTCTTCCTATGAATGTAATATTTTTATATATAAGAAATCATTTTAAGTTTTTTTCCCATTTGGGTTTGCACATAAAATTCTGGTGTATTATGTATCTATGGTTATGTGTTGTTGAATGGGATTGTTCATAGTATCTTGAATGCAATTATAAGTGATAAACTGTTAATAAATTGATTTTTACATATTATGGTTAAAAGTGGTAAAAAATGATCAATACTGATTCACACCCCCTCCTGTCAGTATTGATGAATATTCCCACAGTATTTTTGCAATTTATTTCGTTAGATCCCAAATTAGTTAATTACTAGTTTTGCTTCAATTTATGAAATTAATTGAATACAAAAATGAAATGATAGGAAAAAATATACACACCATCCACACAATTAAACATAATATGTATCCTAGGAAACCCAATATAGGAGAAACCCCAAAGAGAAGGTGAGGCCTTTTCTTTTCTCTCATTTCTTCAGTTGTGGAAAGAAATTACAAAGAAAGAGCCACTCACTGTGGAGTTTCCTTTGACATTATGGACTGAATGTATGCTACAGAATATCACACCTCCTTTAATATGCTCTCAAATCCTTGGATACTCTACTCAACTATGGAACACGTACAATACAAAAGAATGGAACCCTTTCTCCTCCTAGTGGACTAATATTTAACATAGCCCAATAGCCATCTAGGGTTAGGGTTTTTAATTCCTCAACCCTAAATTAGTGATAAGGTTTGGATATTATTGAATCTCATTGAAATTACACATGTGGCTAGCCCCACACATTTTTTGTAATGGAAGATGACGTAACATCCACTCATACCATGGTGGTAAACACGATAGGTCAACTTCTGAGAGGCATAATTTTAACATACAAGATCCAATTGAGGTGATTCTTGCACCATTGCAAAGATATCAGTGTGTAGAATATTTCATCTTCCCATACAATAGGTTTGGAAAAAAATAAATTCCATTTGATGCCTCAAAATGGCTCCAGAAAATTTCGAATGGTTTTTTGGACCCAATTTTCCAAATTGAGACCCACCACCAAAATGGCTCTACAGATTGATTCCTCCAATTTTTTCCACCCATAAAGTACTAAGATAGATGAATAATTATATAATGATCCAATATGAACCACATTTAGTGTGTATTTTAACTCTCAATTCAAAAAGTGGTGCTACTAGCATCACCCCTTTTTCTCCGTGTTTAAATTAACACCTTTTGCAACCATGATGTTAACAACCTTGTAATGTCTCCAACAAAAACCTTAAAATCAACCCTCGAATAGAAAAACGATGGTAAAAACAACAACATTTTCTTTCAAGGTTAAAATTACAACTTCTTTGAAACCATGGACTTAACAACCAATACCATTGCAACCAAAATATTCAAATCAACCCCCAAATCAAAAAGTGGTGTTCCTAGTAGCACCCTCTTTTCTCTTAGGGACAAAATTACATTTTTTTTTCAAATCATGGTCTTAACAACTAACACCTTTGCAACTAAAACCTTAAAATCAACCACTAAATTGAAAAGAGATATTATCAATAGCATCCATTTTTTTTGTCTTAAAATTGCAACAATTTTGTAGCCATGACCTAAAAGCTTGGAATTATTGTAAATGAAATCATAAAAAATGGGAGAAAATAAACAAAAGAAAAGAATTTTAAAAAAAGAAAGAAAAGAAAACCCAAAATGATAATAAAAACATGCTTTAAAAAAAAAATTAAATAAATTACATTTTAAATAAATAAAAAGAAAAAAAAAATTCTTAAAAAAAAAACTAGACCTCTTTAAGAAAAAACATGAATTTAGAAAAAAAAATAATTAAAATAAATTACCATTGTTTCATAGGAGCCGTTCCTGGCATCTCTGAAACTCGTTCCAGTCGTTCAGAAATTTTTGGGAGCTTGGGAATGCGTATGAAACATACCCATTATCTGGGAATGGCTTCGGGAACTTGGGAGCTTCAACATCAAGGAAATGGGAGCTTGAGGAAAAGTTTTTGACATAGACATTAAAATGTAAATGTTTTTATTTAATTATTACAAACACCTAATTTATTAGTAATTACAAATAGTTTTATTATATTTATTCAAAATATTACTATAAAACAAAGACTAAACTACCTGAAAATCTTATTTTAAAAAGTGTTCAAATAAAAAACTTAAAAATATTGACTTTATAGTTGTGGATATGAATAACTTTTAATGCATGTATGTTTTCCTTCTAGTGCGGATTAAACATGAAAGTCAAATAAATCAATGCCCTATCAATGACAAGCATTTATTCTAGTTTGTTTTTGTTGTCAACCAACCATTTTGTTGATGTTTATTGTATTTTCATACTATAATATCATTTATTTTTTCCATTCATAACAAGAAAAATGGTTTAAATAAGATGTTCAAAGTTTATATATGTAAAGTTTAATTCTACAAGGATGTTAAAATTTTATATATGTAGTTTGTTTCTCATTTTTTACGTGAATTTTAATGGATATTAATTGTTTGTTGAATTCATATAATTATTATCACAAATTAAATTAGTAATTTTGATATTATATTTGTTCAAGAAATATTAAGTATTAATTCAGTTAGAAATTGGTACTTATTAATATTGAAAATAGAATTTAATATATTAACTTAGTAAAGTGTAATGTATTCCAATTTGACTGAAATAAAATTTCAAATGTATCATTATCTCCATACATTATAATCCATTTTTTTTTTAATATTTTTTAGTATATAACATTGCAACTCTCAACTTGACATTTCCTATAAATTTAGCCGAAACTTCTATCCATTCCAAACAATTGTATCCATGTTTCCAAAATTCTTATGTTTTGAAAACAACCTGTGCAACATAGTAAATTATATATATAACAAAACAAAATAATTGAAAAAAGCTTGGTTTATTTTATTTGTTTTTCACTATTTTTTTATTATTTGATATGTCCTTGT
>JASDQU010681475.1:50673-60737 GCA_032191745.1 Picea mariana
TAGTAAAAATGCCAAAATAAGTGTATCACGGTATCATAAGTCTATATATCAAAACAAAATGGAAACTGATGGCGCATATCATATGCATCCTCCGAGGTCACCGAGTGTGGACTATAGTTGTCCCACTGGACCTTGACCTGATCTACTGTTTGACGTTGTAGTTGTCGAATGTGAGGATCCAAGATGTGGATCGGCTCAGCCATGAGCACCCCCTTGTCCGATACCTGCAAGGAACTCATGTCAATAACATTTGTAGGATCACTAATATAATGTCTCCAAATAGATACACGAACATCGTGCATATGCCTCAAAGAATTAGGCAAGGCTAGTCGATAGGCCATGGGCCCCTTTCTTTCCACAATATTGAAAGGTCCCACGAACCTAAGAGAGAGTTTATCTCCCTTCCCAAACTTGATCAAACTCTTATGCAGTTTAACCTGCAAGAAGACTCGATCGCCGATCTCATAACTATGGTCGACACGGTGCGCATCGACATAACTCTTCTTTAGATCCTACGCGTCTTTAATCCTTTGTATTATTGTTTTCATTTTCTCTTCCATTTCTTGGATTTCTTTTGGTCTCACCAGGACCCTATCCTCAAGCCGATCCCAACTCAAAGGCATCTGACATGGTCACCTATAAAGAAACTTCGAAAGGTGCCATCTTGATGGTGCTCTGGTAACTGTTGTTGTAAGCGAATTCCACCAGTGGAAAGAATTCTTCCCAACGCTTTTGTTGGTCCATCGCATACATGCGCAACATGTCCTCCAAGTTCTGGTTCATTCGTTCGGTTTTCCCTTCATTCTCTGGGTGATACGCAGTACTAAAGTTAAGTTGGGTTCCAAAGGCCTCTTGGAAGCTCATCCAAAATCATCCAGTAAACACCAATCCTCGATCAGATATAGTCGTCTTAGGCATGCCATGCAGCCTCACATTCTCACTAATGAAAAACTCTAGCTATGTCAGGTGCCTGATACGTCGTACACACAGGAATAAAGTGAGCACTCTTCGTCAGAGTGCCTACTACTATGAAAATCGAGTCATGTCTCCTTGCCATCAATGGAAATCCAAAAGAAAAATCCATCGAAATAACCTCCCATTTCAATTCTGGAATAGTGCGTGGCTATAGTAATCATGTTGGGTGTCTATGTTCAGCCTTTACCTGCTGACATTTTAGACATTTGGCCACATAGTTGACTATGTCTACCTTCATTCCCTTCCAAAAGAACAAGGGTTTAAGGTCTGTCCTCATCTTTGTGACTCCCAGGTGAGCCATGTATACTGCTCTATGAGCCTCGTTTAGGATCAAGCTCCTCAACTCGTCATTCGGCGGTACGTAGATCCAAATGTTAAACCTCAATAATTCATCGTCGTCAAACGTAAACCCTTCAAATCTTGGTACTATCATTGTGTTTTGTCTGATAAAATCCTTGACCTCTGGTACCAGTCATCGTCATGCTGTAAAGTTAGAATCTTTTCACGTAGATTCATCTGAAGAGGCAACACCAAAAGGATGTGTGTTCTCTGACTCAATGCATATGCCACTTGGTTCATTGTTCCTTTTATGTAAGTGATTCGAAGTCATACTCGCTAAGCAATTCAGACCAACGCCATTGTCATGCGTTCAGGTCGCTTTGCGTAAAGAGGTGTTGTAGTCCACAGTGGTCGATATTTAGTTCAAATTTCCATCCAAAAAGGTAGTGTCTCCAAACCTTCATGGCATAAACAATGGTTAACAAATCCAAATCATGCATCGTGTAGTTCTCCTCATGCCTTCTCAGTTTCTTGGAGATGTAAGCGATCACTCAACTGTCTTGCATCAAGACTCCGCCTAAGCCTTCCTTGGATGCATCAGTGCCTACCAAGAATTCCGCATCCATATTAGGGAGATTTAGTATCGTTGTTGTTGTCAACAGCTTGAGCCTCCAAAATTCCTCCATGCATTTCTCAGTCCAAACAAACTTCTTTTTCTTCTTCTATAACTCAATAATTGGGTTTGCTATCTTCGAGAATCCCTCGACGAACTGTTGATGGTATCCTGGTAAACACATGAAGCTACGCACTTTTGGGACATTCATCGGCATAGGCCATTCCATGATAGTCTCTACCTTTGTTGGATCCATGGTGATGCCTTTGCCGAAGATGACATGCCCTAAGTAGTGAATCTTCGATTGATAAAATGAGAATTTGGACAACTTACCATACAATTTGTGCTCTTGTAGACACTGTACTACCAAGCGCAAGTGCTCATCATGCTCCTTCGTCATCCGAGAGTAGATCAAAATATTGTCAATGAATACTTGGAAGAACTTGTCCAAGTACTCGTAGAACACCCCGTTCATCAAACTCATAAATACCCCTGGGTCGTTTGTCATTCCAACCGGTAAAAAAGTAAAATCGTGATGTCCAAACCTGATCTTAAAGGCAGTCTTAGGGATGTCATTCTCCTTGATCTGTAACTGGTGATACCCTGATCACAAATTGATCTTTGAGAACACCATCGCACCCTTCATCTGATTGAACAGATCATCAATTCTCAGCAACAGATACTAATTCCTGATCGTTGCTTTGTTCAATTGATGGTAGTCATTGCAGAGCCTCCATGACCCATCATTCTTTCGTATGAAAATAATAGCCGCACCCCATGGTGACACACTTGGACATATCAATCCCAGGTCTAGCAATTCCTTCAATTGCATTCTCAACTACTGTAACTCCGGAGTCGACATCCGATAAGGCATTCTCACTATCGGATCAGTCCCTGATTTTAGGTCTATAGTAAACTCCAACTCCCCTTCTAGCGGCATCCTAGGTAACTCCTTTGAGACGATGTCAACAAACTCTCTTACCACCGAAATTTGTTCTAGACCTTTTGCTTCTCATTTTTCTTGCAAGGATCGCATAAAGCATACACCCCTTGTGCATTCTCTTCTGTAGTTGTAAGGAAGAGATGAACCTCATGGAAACTCCCTAATTATGACCTACAATCATGCATCTCTACCCCTCACATCGACCAATCTCAACCACTTTATCTTATAGTTGAGTATCGCCTCAAGCGATTCCAACCAGTCCATACTGATCACGACATCGCAAGATCCTAAGATCGTGTCGTACAGGTTGACCCTGGTGACAAACTCTCCCAGGTTAAGGGTACAGCTCATAAAGTTTCCTCCAACCCTCTGTTTGGCTCCCGAAGACATCTATACAAAGTTGAACTCATCATCTTCGACTGTCTCTACATTAACCCTTTTTAATGTGGCACCAGAATGGAACTCTCGGGAGCACCGAGATCAATCAACTACTAAGCGTCTGGTCAGCGATGGTACCTAAGGTCTCGAGAACAGTCAACTGGTGCTCTCCCTAGCGGTTATTCACTGCCGCATGATTCTGATGGGCCTTGCCCAAATCTCCCATGGTAGTGGGTCTGACTAATCCAGATGCTCTAGTCCTCTTCACTGGGAAGTCACACTGGAAATGTGGCTCCCCGCATTCCAACATAATTTCTTCAATCCAGTAATCTTGGTACCTGAAGTAGAAGCTAAATTCCAACACTAAGCCCAACACAAACTCATTGACCTTAAGTTTCTCGGTGAGGGTGCGGAACACACCAAAGCAGCTCCAAAAATGGGCCTCGTACTCGGCACCGTACGATCGCTCTGTCGCAAGGCGTCGAACTCATTGAGATGACGTTCAATGAATTCCTCAAAAAGAGACCTCCTATGGAACAGTTTCCATGACACATCATCGACAGCTATGTTCAAAGTGGCAGGAGCATCTTCCACCATAGAAGAGCATTCCCCTTCAGGTGAAAGACCACCAAGCAGACCTTCAAGCTAGAGGTCAAGATCCCGAAGCATGAAGCACAATGCCTTGCTCTACAACCATGCCTTGATGACACAGCCATCCGCGACACTCGTGGACTCGAGAACTCAACTCGCTCAAGTTCTCAGTGGATTATAACGGTACTAGCTGGGGTACACGGTGGAACCTCAGGGGAATAGGTGCCCTAGCCTCATCTCAGTACCAATGATGAATCAAGGCCCCTTGACAATACCTGGAAGGGCCTTGTCAGACCATCATCATCCCTTACAATAAGCATATCCATCCCCAGGACTTGTTCCTCCCCATGGGGGGTTCGACTCCGAGGGTGCGGGAACTTCTGGAGGCATCACAACTCCTTCTATGACACCATGTTGCGAACCTCCGAGGTGTCCTCTAAACAATATCACCAGATGATCTCGTTAAATTTTTAAGCATTGTTATAATGATACTCAAATTTTACTGCAGTGGAAAGCATGGTGATCCATAGTCACAGGGTTGAACCTGCTCTGATACCATATGTAATGCCCCCAATCGTTGCGGCTACAAGCGAAGCTAAATGCACAACAATTTTTTTTATTTTATTTCTAAACAGGACAACAAAACGATCATAGCTCAACAACTCATCTAATGACAAGCATCACACCCATAGAGTAGGTGACAATCAACTATGACTCCAAACACTGGCACAAGACCCATTGGGTGAAACATGCATAAAATCACAAGGAGAATGACTACCCACCCGACACAAACATGACCATGCCTACAAGCTAAAGGAAAACATCCCCCTCCCGACACAACACAATGACTACCAATGACTAGAACCTCAAGGCACACGAACCCAACACATGAAGTCTTTCAACCCAAATGCTTAAAGCCAACTTAAAATGCTCAACAACACACACACGGAAGGCACTGAATCCAGCCAAGTTAACCTTCACCCCTATCCAATAGTGCACGCCATGATCCCCTCATCAGGAATCATGTTGTCCCTAGATGATAGACGCGTCAATGACCGTGGCACAATACTCCTAACGGAACCAACGATTCAAGAAAATCCAGCGTGTTAGGAGGTGAAATAGTTGACACAAGACTGCACCCAACCCCAACCATAGGTCGACGAGACACAAGAGGATGACAACAAGGGAATATGCAAGCCAACGTGTGTCTTTGTCAACAACCCAACCCCTTTACTCCCATCTAAAATTAATCAATAGATATCAATCTAACATAACTTTCCCTCTAAATCAACATGTCTGAATCATAGTCAGTAAATACATGATAGTCTAATTAACATTAATTACGGTCTAAAGAGGCAAAGCCTAAATTTATCGCTAAACACCATCTAGTTTAGCAATTTACCTCACCAATGACGTTAACAAATAAAGCACCAGCTGCAATTATCCCACTAGTTGACAGATTAATTTACAATTAGTCCTTAAAGCATCGTCCATTTTAACATTAAATGCAATCAAATGGAGCAATTCTAAAGATAAATTGGTCATCAATGTACCCTCTAAATTAACTCTAAACGTAATCAATTTAGCCGCCCTAAATAAGTCATTACTAATAGTATAAGCAATAATTACCTTCTTAACTAACAAGTCTGGTAAAATCAATGTTAAGGTTAAATGAAAAGTCTGGGCTAAGTTAATTTAAGGCAATCTATTCGGCATAAGGGTTGTCCCATCAATTTAAATTCTGTACTGAATGCAAGTTGTTTAAAGGAGAAGCTATCCATTACAAAAATGCTAAATCAATGCTATGTAAGACAAGTCATCCCTCTACACTATCACCCAAAGAGTTGTTATTAATGGTGCAAGCTGACAGCTGAAAATTGGTGCACGTACTCGCTAGAAAAAGTAAATTTCTGAGAAATTAACGCCATCAATAAATGGAACACAAGCAATGAATGGGAGGTAAGGAATTGCAGTCTTAAAGAAACACTGAATAAGATGAGAAAAAATCTAATTAAAGAACACACAGGTATTAAATGGAAAACGCCATGTAGTAAGGTAACACTTGCAGTTTCCAAAGGGAAAAATCATCCGGCTATTTTAAGAGGGAAAATCGAAGTCATCTTAAAAGAGAAAATTTGGGGTCATTAAAATCAAAACACAGTCAGAATATTAATGCAAAATCGTGGTGAAACACAGGAAAGCACAGTCACAGTTTTAAAGGAAAAACATGGTGCCACACATCAGCAAAACGCAGGCTGCAGGACAAAGGCAGGTCGTAGAATTTAAGGCAGTAAACACAATCATCTTTAACGACATTTCGTGGTAATAAATTCTGTGTAAGAGTAAAAATCGGTGTGATAAAATAATCCGTGCAATCCGTGTAATAAGTGGTCTGTGTAATTAAAACATTCTGTGTAAATAAAATAAAAAAATGTGTAACAACAAACGAAATTCAACCGGTCGTAAACCATGGTAAGGAGGAAGTTCAGTCAATCCAGATAGCTAAAGCGACTGGTAATGCCACGCTGAGATTCTAAGTGCACACAAATCTACGTGAGCTAACATGGAGAAGGAATTTGGCACATCAATTGTTTGATGAAGGGCGTTCGATCAGCTAGCTGCTCTAAAATGTTTAAACCGCATCCATTTGACAAGGAAGTGTGCACAACGAGTAGTTACTCCACAAACGTACACAACGAAACACTATCCAAGAAGGGTTATAGAGCCACGCCTTTCATCAAGGATTATACCTCAATTCATGGAGAGCATCCATCATAAACAAAAACACATATCCAAATATTTACACGGTTCCGCCTTAAATCAACCATAATGTATGAGAAACTAACATTTAGTGAATTCAATACTAGTACGACAATCTAAGTGATCTACAGAATTAAACCCTTCATGATAATTTAAACTGTTTAAATCATTCAGTTCATGCGTGCCTGTGTTTAACAATAATTTCAGAAAAAAAATTGATCAAAATAATTGACTCAAGATCAGCTTAAAATTATTCTATCCTTAAGTTACGACATTGATCAACTAATAGTAAGAAGAAGAGTATGACATAGAAAAATCATTGAATGAAAATAGAGTGAACAACAATCATTTAAGAAGAATTGAACACACCGCTAATTGTTAGATGAAAAGGGAATACACAGAAACTCTTTTAAAGGACATCTCTTCTATAAATACATAATCGTTGGGTAAGATGCAAGCATCTGTATGGAAAATCACATTCATCACAGAGTTTAAACCAAATTTTAAGAAATTTAAAATGAAGGGAAATTCCTCCCAATCCATTGCAGAGATGGTCAATCCAAGAAGATGCACAGATCACCAATCAACTGAGAACAAAAGGGGGAGACGACTGATAGGAAAGGTCTTCTCTCATCATCCATACACAGGAAAGCAGGGTGTTTAGATCCATAGGTCTATTAACGTCGAAGCGACGACCATAGATCAGGCTCCTAGCCGATTGCTCAGGCAAGGACTCATGAGCTAGGGACGAAGGGAAAAACAACCAATAGGGTCACAATCAACACCACAGGGCGGTCACGACATGCAGGAGCATGAAGGTCATGGGAAACCAATCAATCAATCAGCTAGGCCTTTAAAAATTTTAGTCATGAATCTAGACAACCAGTTTACCTACCCAAAATAAACATGCAAATCCAAATCATAAATCCTACAATGAACTACCATACATTAAAGAAAGCGTATCGTTTCCCGATCGCCCACTCTGAGTGGACATCCCTCATGCTTCGTGCAACTCCTGCATGCCGACCGGTGAGACTTCACTAGTACCTCCCAACTAATGCTAGGGGTACTCTTCTTCCCCCTTAGCCCCCTGAGCCACAAAGGGGCCACACACTCACTATCCAGAGATTTCGACTAGTTCCTAGCTCGCCTCGCAAGGTCGAGCTACCACTCCTCACCAAGATGGGTATCCCAACTCCCAGAAGTTAAGTCATTCAAGTGGATATTTCTATAGCGTAACGTTAAGAAAAACAAATCCCCCTTACCTCCATCTCCTCCCTTCATTATATAGAGTTTTGTGGTTCCTTACTTTCCTAAAATCTCATTTAATTAAGTTTTTAAAATTTGGTTCTTAAAAATTCCTCCCCGTACAAGTGTCACCCATCCCCATCATTCCTCCATAAATTAATTTCTTTAATTAATTAATTATCTTTATTTCCCTCACCCACCTAGAGTTACTCCTAGAATCACTCCTAGGTGTCCCTAAATTCTCTTATAGGTTTTAATGGCTTTCCCTATTATTAAATTGCTAGTTCAATTTAAATTAGAAAGCTCTTAAATGGTAGATAGTTTACTTAGTTTGACTTTCCTCTTTTTCCCTTATGTTCCCCTTTTTCCCTTTTTATGCTTACCTCCTTTCCTAGTTTCCTAATATTTTAGATTTTCCTTAATTTCCCCTTTTAATTAGAACTCAAAAAGGCAGGTGTGGAAATTGACCCTTTTTCCCTTTTCTCATTTAATTATTATATTTTAAATTATCAAAAATAATAAAACAATTAATTCCCTTTTTTTAATTTTATTCCAACATTTTTTTTATAAAAAGGATAAAATTTTACCATTAGCATGATTTAGACCTAGACATTAATTTTCGTGATGGGCGACATCTTATTAGGGAAAATGTTTTTTTTTTTAATTCTTATCACATTGTTCATCCTAAAGCCGTCTAGGTTCATTCATTTATCAATAACCACGCGACGTTCCCTTTAGGATGCACTAGGTGCTCCAAGGGTCACACTCACCTCATATGTTCCCTTGCGTGACGTGCCCTTCAGGATGCACTATGTTCTCCAAGGGTTCCACTCGCCTCTTTCCATTTTTTCTTGCGTGACGTGCCCTTCAGGATGCACCATGTGCTCCAAGGGTTCCACTCACCTCTTGACTGACTTGGTAGACATCAATAACCCCTGGAGTCAATACTACGCTAGGTGAACTTGTGGGAGACTAAGGGCCTCTAAGGAATAAGGACCCCGCCTTATTGTCCGCCCCTTAGAATCATCATGAGCGACTGTCGCAGTCTGCCCTCACGGCATCGTGGGTCCTCTCGAACTAGGTAAACATTAACCTATAGTTCGAGCCATGGAGAGAGTGCTAGTAGGTTGTGGCAGGGTTGTTTTCCACACCTCTCCCTCAACATCTCTGATAGTCGTGCATGACCCCTTTACTCCACATGTGAGTCTGGTTGGCATGCTATCGTCAGTCTGCATCATCAACAAATGATGTCAGAATATATACATATCATATCATCTAATCAGATGCACTAATATCACAGTAAAACAATCAAACCTCAATAGTACACTCCCTGACTCAATCCAGAGTCCAAGGGGTTTCATCAATGCCTCTGCATCCTTGAGGTCCAAAATCCTACACACTCAGAAAAACTGAGTCAATAGCACCTATCTATGTCAATGTAGTTAAACCATGTCATCGACCCATAATGCCTCATAATCAAAATCAAATGTTTTATTAGCATAACAATCCAAATCACTTGCGAGCAAGTGTCCTCAAAGAATAAGTTCGCTCAGTGTGCTAGAGGGGGATGTTACAATTAAACCCTAGTCACCACGCACCAGGGGAAGAGCAACACCATATTGTTATTCACAAGTGTGAGATAAAATCGATTTTTAAAGAAGCAAATGTTAATGTTGTGTTTTATTACAATTTTTTCTATCTTAATTTTACGCAAAGATGTATAAATGAAACTATTTCTTTTTTTAATATTTTGAAATTAAATAAACATAATTAAATAAAGTAGATTTATTATAAATGGAAACATTCCAACACATTATTTATAAATTATTATTTATGAGGGACAACAAGAGTGGGAGGGATCTAATTTGACTCTAAAAGAAAATAAGAATCTTCCCTTGTTTGGGGTTCATAGTTGAAACCAACAATCAGGCATGTGCATATGCTCTTCTCTATGGCATATCTGTTGATTTGAGTTTCAATATAAGACATCTGGTGATAGTTGGAGATTCAAGGATAATAATCAAATATTTTATTCAAAAAAATCTTCCAAAATATTTCAAGTTGTCTTATATCATTTCTAGAATGAACAAGAGCTATATGACGGCTTAGTCTCTGCCAAGTAAATTTGGAAATGAAGATGATAGTTAACACCCTATAATTATTGATGATGGTGATTACTTTGAAACATGAGTAATATGCTAACAAATGAGCTAGTTTCATAATCTTAAAAGAAATCAGCTTCTTAAAAGAATTTGACATAGACTCACAAGGGATGGA
>JASDQU010681475.1:63549-74000 GCA_032191745.1 Picea mariana
GCTACTTGAAAAGACCTTGAGAAATATTTTAACTAAAAACCTTTGAAAAATATTTTAACTACGAAAACAAATATCATATAAAACTATAATGATCATAAAATCATAATCGTAACTATGATGATCATAAAATCATAATCTTAACGCTCTCACAACAAAAGATACAAGAGAAAAAGTATCATTTCAAAATGAAATTATCACACTCTTCATTGTATTATCTATTTTCACATTTTACAAATAATGTATACTCTTAATGTATTGTATATCTAGATAACTATAAAACAACTAAGGAGTCACCATGTTTGATCATATCTTTAGGATTACAACAAAAATATGTCTTTTTAGATTAAAAATCAAATGTGATTAATCATCCTATTAATTACATAAGATAAGATAATAATATAAAAAATAAAAATTAAAACTATACTTGATGGCCTAAGTGTATCCACCAAAAAATTAAATCAAATGTCGTATTACATGTTTAATTTGTATCACTTAAATTATAATTAACTTACCTTAAACTTTAAATCTTAATACAAAATATAATTAATTAATCCTAAATGTATCTTAACCAAGTTTCGATACCATCTTATAACACTCTTTGCATGTATCTCTATCCCATCACTCAATTTTCATTTATTTTTTCTTATAGATAATTTCATGCAAGTGGCATTCCAACTCAACGTTATGTTAACAAACCAAACCACTTATAAGGTTTTATTCTTCACTTGTTTCTAATTCAAAAACTATATGAAACATGACAACACAATGTAAATTGTTTTCAAATATTTACATAACAACAAATTCATAACAAAATAAAGTGAGGGGAATAAGTACTTTTTTCCAATAGAAATATAAAGTTACAACCTACTTTTTGTAAACTTTTAAAGGCAACATGCATATTTTAAACAACTTTTCATTTCTTAAAATTCAACGTTCGATTTATTTATTTTATAAAAACATACAATTACTATGTACTTTTCTTTATAATGATAGATTTAAAAGATCAATTTAAATGTTGTAGCATGGGAAAGAAAAAAATCATAAAAACTATTTTTAATGTTATAAAATAGGTATATTATGATATTATTTTTATTTTTTATTTATTTAATTAATTATATAAAAGAGAAGAAAATTAAATAAGTGAATATAAATTAAAAAAAATGTTAAAAGATTTTTTCACATATAACTAAATAAGTTAACCACTTAAAATTCAAAAACATTTAGTAAGAGAGAAAGTTTAATTCTTTATAAACCATGTGTAATGTGATATGATTTTCTTTAAACAATAAAAATGAATTAATAGTACATTTACAAATAAAACTAATAATAAATATCATCATTACACATTAACAACTAAATTATAATAAATTATACTATCTTTTCAAGAAAACATTATACAATTAATTATATTATAATAAAATTACCAATATATACATGGACATAAAAACTTATCATATAAATTATATTATTATTAAAACTAATATACTTTATCACAAGTTTCCATCTTTTTATAATGTATTATTAAATATTTAAATAATCTAAATTTCAAATATTGAAAAAAAAGATGCCATGCATTATTGTCTTTTGGTTAAACGACGACAATATAAAGAATGTTCCTATATCATCAAAACTACCCCAACTATTTCCGCCCACTCGAGGATTTTAAATTTGAATCTCAATATTATAAAAATATATAATTTTTGAGTTGGATTAGGCATATGATATTATATTACATTTTTTAGGGTTTCCGAACTTGATTTTAACAAACTACAATTTTTATTTATAAATAATCTTTACGATTTAAATAAACGGAATATCTAGGGGGTAGTTAGTCAAGTGGACGGCCTATTATTTCATTCACCCTTAAAAAATTTAATATTTTTTTATGTTTGTGGATTTGTTGGGTCATTTATTATAATGAAGATCAAGTTGACTGCCCAATAGAAAGTGCAAGTCCTATGTGATTAACTATAGTTAAGATGTGAGATGTACTCTTTAGTGTAATAAACTCTCGGATTTAGGAAAAGGTGTATGTTTGTATATGAGAATTTATATAATTAAATAAAAATAATAATTTACTAAAATTTGTGATGTATTTTATTATGAAGCTACTTTATTATATTGAAAATGTGTAATTAGAGATATGGTATACAATTTGAGTGGGTCTAATGGTTAAGAACATGTGTTTCTTCCTTAGAGGTCACAATTTTAAATCCAAAGTGGGGTAGGGTATATATACCTTCGTAGACTTTAGTAGTCAATTTTTTATGTGTAGGGGTCCCTTGTCCCACAAACAAAGGAGTCTCATATACCAATTTGGTCTCTAGCTTCGTTGTGACCTTAAAAACAGATGATTATTATTATGAAAAGATATATTTATTTGCATTGGTCATTATGTTATAAACAATATATTATAAACATTTTTTGTGGATGAAATTCATCCATTGTACTTTTGAGAGTTGACCCAAGAGCTCAAGAATAATGGTTTTAAACCCATAACACAACATCACACAACATCAAGAGTGACTTCCACCCAAACTATTGAACAAATCTACAAAACTATTGAACAATTGTTTGTAGAAGTTCATGTCGTCTACACACCAATTGTTTGTGGAAGTTCATGTCACCTCCACACCACCCTCTGGAGATAATCTGCAATGAAATTTGCAAGTAGCATTGCCTTTGTATTGTCTTTAAATCTAATTTCTTTCCCATTTGGTCTTTTATCGCAAAATTAAGAACTCAAACATTTTTTATTTTTTTTGCATAAATTACAAGTTTGGTGCAATGTTATTTCTTCAAATTGTGGTTTTATCTAGGTTTAAGATGAATGGCTAATATAGAGGTCGACTCCTTCTGCAAGCATTGTTTTCCAACCTTTAAATGCCAACGGGATTTTCAAGCGAGCAAGTGAATATATATGTGTTCTTTTAGCACTTAATGAGTTATCAACTTAGTCTATGCCTAACCATATTTGAGAATCAATTCGATCTTAACCCTAAATTTTTTATAGTCTTAAGACAKATTTTTTTGGGRAATAGGAATCACAACAACTCTTGAGCATTGTTTCCAAATGCATGAGTACACTATAAAGTTATTGGTGTAAGTTTTTCAATGTTATCTTGACAAACTTACCCTTTCACTTTTATGAAACTTATTTGGAAGATAAACTCATTTGAAAAACTTAGACCATAATGGACCTTACCCAAGTTTAATTTGTCCCATGTTCCTTACTGCCAACCAAATTTGAAGGGGTGGCGATGATCTAGGTAGATATCGGTGGTCATCCACCTCTTCCACTAACTTAATGGTTCTCTATCTTCTTGGAAATTTTTCTACAGCTTTTCGAGTCCCAAACTTTTGGGGTTATTTTGAAGCCCTAAACAGTGTTTTTTGGACATTTAGAGAGCCATTGGAAAATCTTGGCCCCGGCCAAAAGTTGTAATCCTCGAATAGTTCTTTCCAGCGAGCTATTGTGTGCCCCAAACAAAGATCATATGAAAAAGTTGTGCCCTGGGAAGTTAACATATCAACTAACCACCTTAGAGCCAACAATACTTTTGGTGTTTCATCTTCTAGGGTTAGGGTTTTGATGTTTATGGTTTTTGCCTCTTTTCTTTAGGCTTCATGACAAAATGTCATTTTCAACCTCTTTGTAATCAACTTTTTGCGAATGAGCATAGCCGACATCTCTTTCTCTTCAAAGATAAACTACAACCATTCTAGCCAGTTTGTGTTCTACAATACTTTACTATTTTATTCATTAATAGAAGTTGGGTTTCATTGTATTGATGTACTCTTTATATTTTTTTGTGTGTTCCATTTCATTATCAATATAATCTGGATCAGGCGAGGGGTGGGTGGGTGGGTGGGTTTCATCTTTGACCTTGAAGGACTCAATATCCTCTAAGAAATTAAACAAAGTGAGCTCATAGTTGTTGGGGACTCCACCATAATTGTTTGTGAACTTATATTTGAACAAGCCCCTAACTTCTCTGATTTTCTAGTAAACAAAATGGCATATAAGGGATGTCTTGCATCTGAAGGTAGGCTATGGATTTGGAAAGAATGCTAGAAGAGTAAAGGGCTCTCTCTTATACCATGAGAGTCATCATGTTTGTGCATTAGCATGGTCATGTGGGGTCATAAGCACATGCCATCATTCAAACATCACTTAGAGCAAAAAATATTTGTTGTGATTTATGTTGAGTCACATAAAACTCTTCCTCGAGGTTACATGTCTATGGGAGTCTTAAGAGACCATAATCACATGCTTTCAAATGTAGTGGGATGTTTATGGAGGTTTGGGATTAAGGAATTTTCCCCACATTTGGTTCTAATAGTAATATCCTTTGTTATAAACATTAAATTTTGTTTGGTCAATATGTATAGGATTATTCCTTATGATTCTCACTTTGTCTCTCTATGTATTTTTTTTTATGTTTATCCCTTCTCATGGTCGAATTCAAATAATTATGTTCAAGTGTTTTGGGTTTCTTTGGATTGGAATTTGAGCATCAAATTCGTTCTAGGGATGCCATGGTGAAGGTGGGTGTGGAACATGACAAAGTTGTTATGGCAACAATTGGTTGTTGTAGGATATGAATGGCGACAGAATGTGACAAGCTGCAAAAAGTGACAACATAAATGTTGCAGATCATAATAATGTTGAAGATTGTGACAATGGAGTAGATGTGGGTGCTGCTATAGGATGGACACATGGACACGTTTCTTTGGGATTGACATGTTGCTACAGAGGACAAGTGCATGGGAGGAGACATGGATAGTGGCCACATGTTTCATGAAGGAAACTTGGGAGAAGGTGAACCATTAAAGAATCAGAAGATATGTTGAAGTGGAGTGCAGTGTTGTGTGGAAGCTAGAAAGTCACATTGTTGGAGAAGAGTAATTGAGAAGAGGATGAATCTGAAGAAGAAGATGAAAGGGCATCAAGAGTCCATTGGGAATATGAAGGCGAATAGTTTCTGAAGGTAAATAAATACAGCGTTGTCAAGTAGTTGGAGGAAGGAGATTGCACGAGGAAAGAAGATCGTGCGAGGAAGGGAGAGAGGAATGGTTGAGGTTGCCATGGCCTCTGGCCTAGAAACCCAACAAAATTGTAAGATCATATGCAACCATGGAGCTTTTGTAATTTATTTTGTATGAAAATAAATTAAATAATTAGGGTTTTCATATTTAAATCTTGTGTCTATGGATGAATCATGTATGATGCTATATTGTTGTGTTATTGGCATGAATGGATGACATTTAAATTCTATTAAACTGAATGATTAAATCCTAGTAGATAATAATTCCATTGTGATACTATTGTGCAGGTGGGCATGGGTCTATAGAAGGACATGCCTGGATTTGTGATAATCTGTAGGTGGTCGTGGAGTCTTTGGAAAAGTTTTGTATAGATTGATGATTCTATACATATGTGGGAGGATCCCTTGGTTTTTGAACTAACCCTTGATCACATTATTGAGAAGTACATTTTTGTTGTGAGAGTTCAGTGTAAGATGCTCCTAAGAATGAGCGATGTTGTATGAATAAGAATCTGAGCATAGAGAGTTTTGTCTGATCACAGAAGTGTGTTTGCATCCCATATATCTGAGAGGCCTACATATGGGGATGTTTCCTTGGTTTATAATCTAACCATTGATTATAGGATTAGGTGGCACAACTTGAAGGGTGTTGTTGCGATGAAGGTATCATGAGAGGTTGTGAATATAACTACTATAGAATGCATTATACATGTTGTGACTATTGATTTGCAGCATAAGAAAACCCTCAAGTTGCAGCAAAAGAAACCCATGGGTTGTATTTAAAGAATGTGTCATAGATTGGTTAGTACAGACTGATGTTCTTTAGTCTTTGTTTGCTAGTGCTATAGGGGAGAAGACATGGTTGTGTGATATAAGAGAAGGCATTGGTATATGTGCAACCCTAGGGGTTGTAGCATTGTTATGTGTGATGAAATTATGCAAAATAAGGTTGAAAGCAACTGCCTTCCAAATATTGTGCAAGAGATTGAGTTTCCTCTATAGATGTACTATGACAGAAGGGGTTGTTTTCTCTCTGCATCAGGTGTTATCATACCGACGTTTATCTTTGGGATGGAAGAATATGAAATGGTATTAGAGCTAGCTACAACTCTGGGATGAAAGAATATGCAAAGGTATCAAGTTAGTTTCAACTCTAGGGTGAAAGAAGTTGCAAGGGTGTGAGATTGGTTATGATCCTGAGGATTAGTTACAATCTTGAGGATTCATTTCCTGATAGTGTTCCTATGTAACCATGGTAGCAAGAATACTTGGGAGAATGTTGTTCCGACTTGTATTTGTTGGAAGAAGAATGGGGAGAGGTAGTGTTGGAGAAAAGGTTTGTGAAGGGCAGTTTGGATGGGAGCTATGAAAAAACTCCCAAGTATTTCTCTGTAAAGATGAGGAGGTCAAGGAGGTGTAGGAAAAAAGAGTGATAATAATTGGATATGATGGAAAAATAGCATATTCAGAACTAGAATTGCATACGAATAGAAGATTGCACAAGATAAAGGACTAGATGTCAAAGTGAAGTTGTTAAATGGGAAAAGATTGAAGCTACGAGAAGAAGAAAAAAGACAAGAACATAAAGTTGCATGAAGCAAAGTCCATAAGGTTGTTGTTAAGGAGGAAGATAGTCTCTGAGATAAATGGATGCTAGAGATAGATGGTAGTTGTGGTGGTGGTTATCCATGACTGTTATCTTGAGATGAAACAGGAATTGTGGGTCATGAGAGGATTCATGAGATGGTTGTTGTGATGATGATTATCCATGATTGTTATCTTGAGATGAAAGCATGGTCACTAGAAATGATCATGTAGCATGGGGGTTTTGACCACAGGAATAGGCTGCGAGAGAAAATGTAGTCATAAGGTTTCCTGGATTATAGATTGGGCTCATATGTTTTAAGGAACATGTTGGTATCAATGACTGCATTGTTGTTGGATGGTGGCTAGATACTTTAGAGTGCACCTGAATACAAAAGAAATGAGAATGAACAGAGATGCAAAAATGATAATAGTAGAATATAGAGGCACATGTGGTGTATGTCATATGTAGCGAATAAATGAGGAAGTGAAGATGGGAATCTTTGTTATTCTTTCATAAGTTGTTTTCTTGTTTGTAGGAAGAAAGAAATTTGTGGTTGCAGATGGAAGTGAATGTACTTCGCTGAGAAGAATCTTAAATAGAAGGAATTTTCATAGATTACAACAATTTCATAATCACAAAGGTTGCAAATGATGAAGATGTCTGCAGAGAATACCCAAGTAGAAGATGATGTCGTGAAGATAAGGGACCTAGGAGGAAGCATGAATGAATATTTTGATTTGAACATGCATGAAATTACCATCCGAAAGATGAGAAAGTTGATGAAGATGTTGCTAACAGAGATAGAGAGAATATTCCAAATCTCCCGAGGAAGAAGACATGTTGCAGAGGAATGTTATAAGGATTGAATATTGTTGAGGATCGAGTGTGAAAGTGCTACATGAAGAAGAATCCTCTTTAAGGTATGTCTCTAATAATTTTTCAAGAACGTGAATACACTGACAGAATCATCTACTGAGGTCGTTTGCATGGGATTGTGGATTGAGTCAAGGGAGGTGTAACATGTGAGCATGTGAATCCATGTTGTGTGGCTTCGAGCATGAGTGGATGGCTACAACGTGTTGGCATGTTTTACAGGCAATGTATGCTTGTCATTGATGGCAAGTAAAGTAGCGATGATGGCTTGAGTACAGGAAGAATGTAACAGACAGGCACCAGAAGTATTTTGGGAAGACATTGCATAGAAAGCTCGACAAGATCATAAGAGATAGTGCAGAGGATGGTTGGCATGATTTATAGGCATTATGTGCTTGTCATTGATGGCAAGATCAGAGTATGGACTGAAGGAAAAATGAGAACAAAGTAAGCTCAGGAGGAATTAGCGCATAGTCGAACGTAGTGTGTAGGTGTGCACCAGGGATGAGGTTAACTCATTGCCAAAGCTCAAGAGAGATAGTGTACTCAGGATCTCAGGCGGATCAAAGGTCGAGGCCCTTGACACTTAGAAAATCTCCCAAGTAAGAAGGATGCGTAAGCTCGGGAGGAGAAGCATCAGTGATCATTGGATCCCATCCTGAATTCTCAATGGCCGTCAAAAATCTAAATGTAGACAAGAAGAGTGCGCTGAAGAGGAGGACAGATCTCAAGCGTTAGATCCAAGCACTAGATCTGACCATCGTTGGATCAAGGAGAACCTGCACGTTCTTTAAAGTACAAGGAGAAGCGGGCATACAAAATCCTGAAAGAAGGAGGACCATCCATTTATGGGTAGGACACGTGGACATAGATCATCGTTTCGTTGACTAGGAAGTCAAAGGAATGGGGTTCCCTAACCTGCAAAATTCACAAAATGCGAAACCCTGGAGTAAACTCCATTTCAGAGTTTCGAAAATCGGGAAATGGAGAAGTCAGAGGCTCTCAACATTAGGAGTCCCGAAGTGTCGAAATGCGAAGTCTCGAAACAGAAACATCAGCAAACCACGTCAACTAAGGACATGTGGCACAACCTGGTAATGACAAGTGTCAAGCTGATTCAACATTTCAGGCACATGTAAGTCACGAATCAAAGTGACACGTGGCAGTTATTCGACACGTGTCAATCCATGTGTGATGTCAGCAGGTTTACATCACTTCGGAGTTTCAAAAATCAGGAGATGGAGATGTCAAGAACTCCTACCATAGGAGTCCTGAAATCGTGAAATGCAAAATGCTGAAATCCCGTCAACCATCCATATCAGGAGGTTATGTGGACCATTGATCTGACTCCCTTTCAGGGTTTCGAAAATTGGGAGATGGATATGTCAAGAACTGCTACCAAAAGAGCCCCGAAATCGCGATATGCAAAATCATGACAAGATCGGGACCATTGGGTCCATAAGACACGTGGTGAAAGATATTCATTTTGATGACTGGAGAGTCAAAGGAACGGGGTTCCCTAACCTCTCAAAATTGTGATATGCGAAATTGAAAAATAATCCTAACCATCGGATCGAGGACTGATCTGAACCATTGATCAGACACAACGAAGGCTCGTGGAGTTGCGAAGTCTCGATAAAATCTTGACCGTTGATCCAAGAGGGACTCATGGCAGAAGATCAGAGCATGTCAAAGACTCCATTTCGGGGTTTCGCGAGTCACGACTTAGAGAAGCAAGAAACAATACCACAAGAATGCCGAAATCGTGAAATGCAAAATCGCGAAATGAGCTGAGCCATCAGATCAAGGTTTGATGTGGACCGTTGATCCAACCCCATTTCGGGGTTTCGGATATCGAAAGTTGGAGTGTCGAAACACTTTGCAACAAGAATGTCGAAATCGCGATATGATCTAAGCCGTTGAATCAAGATCAGATCTGGACCGTCGAATCATAGGAAAAGTGGCAAGAGATTGGAATTTCACTGACTTGGAGTCAACGGAGCATGGTGTGGAAACTCACGAGATGCGAGATCATGATAACATCTGGACCGTCAGATCTATGGAGATTTCAACCGTCGATCAGACTCCATGAAGTTTATAAACTCGCGAAATATGAAGCACCTTTTGGCATAGCCTGTGGTCACTGCCCGTGGTCATGAGAAGGGAAGGAGTCATTTTAGATAAGCTCCATTTCAGAGTTTCAAGGATTGGGACATGGAGTGTAACGAAATCTTTACCATGGGGATCCCAAAATCCTGAAATGCGAATTGGAAAAATAAACGCAAGATCACATGAAGTCAATACAACGGTGCAAGGGATTTTGGGCACGATCGGAGGGCTAATGTTGCTCGTCGTAGTCTAACTGCAGGAAACCATTGATGGTCTCTGCCAAAATATTCGAAGAGACCTCTGTGTGATTGACAGAGGAGGTGAAGAGTCTCAAGGAATCTGCCAGTGGAATGAAGACTGTTCGTGGAGGCAATTGACAGATGGATGAGCCTTGAAATCTGTAACTGTAACAGAGAGGATGAGAACGGCTATGAAAGAGAAGACGAAAAGTCTCATCTACCAGAGAAACTAAGGAATCTCAGAATAACACCCAGTGATGATGGATGCGTAGGTGAAACCACCAGAGAAGCTGAAGAGTTACCATGATGTTCAGGCAGAGGACTCACAATGAGAAGAATATGCATAACAGAGAGAGAACATGGCACAGAGGAGATGGGATAGCTGTGGAAGAGTGAAGTGGAGAAAAATCTCTGATGTGGAGTAGATTGGAGGGATGTGAGCATGTAGAGGCATGGCAAATATTGCATGCACAAGGAGCACATAGACTATAAGAATGTGGAACAAAGAAGAGATTAGGGTTGTTGTTGAGGTGAAGTAATGCATGTGTGAGGAAGTAAAGAGGTGGTGCAGTAGCTGAAATGGAAAGGAAACAA
>JASDQU010681476.1:0-18299 GCA_032191745.1 Picea mariana
TTATCTCTTGATCAGGTGTCAATGTGAGATAAATTTAGGTGGTTTCATTTGTGTATTATATATGTGTATCATTGGAATGAATACAATATGTGAGATGGATTGAGGCCTTTTCCACCAATCTCTTGTCATGACTTTTGTTCTATTTCTTATTAATGTTGGCTAGCTATAAGTAGGTTTATGTGATCGAACATAGGCAAGTTACATGAACATCTATACCTTTTGAGATAAAGATTTGGATTAATGGTTGAGGATAAGATGTTCCTTCATCTATTTTCTCTTATTGATTTTGAGAGAAGGTTTCATGTGGTCAATATATGGAAGGAACTTGACTATAGCAAACTTGTAATTTGTTGTCCTTGGTTTTAATGATAGTCTAGACCCTTTAAAAATTAAATTATGTACTAAGAAATAATCAAGGTCTTTTTTATCCATATATTATTTAATGGAAGGGATGTTTTCTGCAATGTTTTCTTTGGTATCAATGCACCAGCCATAGGCTATCAAGTTTTTTCTTGCAACTAGGAATTTGGTTCCTTCTAGAAAATTAGCATTAGTCAAGAAAGTATTATGGAGATTAAATATGTTTCGGCCACTGACTATGAGGTAGGAATTTTTTGAATTTAATTCAACTCTTTTTATTTTTATATACATTACCAATCTATGAGAAGATATTTGGCCTGACAAGGCCATATTGTAATTTAGCCACACTTCATAGTAGGTATGTTTGTCTAGCCCACCTTTGAATTGGAAATGGCATGCTTCTTACCATTCTACATGTGCAATATCTAGTATGCTAATCAAATATTCTACATAAACATCATACAAGAACAAAGGATTTATCAAGAAGTTTATCTAAAATAAACATACATATTTGTATCTAATGGAAACCCATTTTCAACATTCAGCCTATGTCAAGAAAGGTAAGTATATTGGTGCAAAACCTAATCCTATTGTAGTACTATCAACCTCATATTGTTTGATTGAGGTTGTGAATAAGGCTTTAGAATTTGTTTCATTGTGTAGTTCTTTGATTAAAGTTTTCGAGAATGCATATTAATCTTGGCTATCTGCAATGACAATGTTTTATTTGTACACTTCCTTGGCCAGAAGAAAAGGAAGTGTCGAGGGTGGAGTGCGATCAACTTAACAAACTCTTTTGTTCCATTGGAGGGACTTTACATAATTCTAGGACACCATTATTCTAGAATTTCTTGTTCAACAATAGATGATGAGACCAAGAAAGGTATGGTGTATCTACATTATCCCAATTTAATATGCATTTCAGAAGTAAAAGAGAAAGCAGATCTTTACCTTGCTAAACCAATAGTATCGATATTTCTAAGGAGTTTACCCTTATATTGTGAAGCAACAATATTTTCATGGATTATCTTACACACACAACCACTAGTATCAACGAATACAAAGACCCTTTTTGAAGCACATACTCTATAAGGAAATTCTCCAACAACATAAATGTCGTTACTTAGTTCAAACAATGGTTGTGCTTTCTTCGGATTCGATCTCCTAGTTTAGATATAATGCCACTTGGGCTCATCCTTCTTAATATCATGCTTTTCTTTTGAATTAGAATCTAAGATTTTAGAAATTGAGATCTCTAACATTTTATTTTTCCTTTTCAAACTTTTCATATATTTTCTTTCCTATTAGTCTTTCTATGCAAACTTGGTCTTCTAGTTCATATTCATCACAATAATCTAACTCATAAATTTCTTCATCAAAGTCAAACTATTCTACATCATTAGAAATATAATCCCATGTCTCCTCAAACTGTTCATCTACATACAAATATTTTACTTTAGGTTTCTTTTGTGGATAGTCTCTTGAAAAATGGAAAGTTTTTCCATAGAGATAACATCCTTTTTACCAATTTGCTTATGCTTATTTAATTGTTTTATTTCTTTGAAATGACACTTCTTCTATATTTCTGGGAATTTTTTAATATTTATCTCATGATTTCTTTAAACAATATTTATTTTTCTTCTAGAAGAAATTTATGTCCTTTTATGGTTTCCCGTAAGTTATCACATAGGGAAAACATTGGTAATCTTTTGAGTCACCATAGTTCTTTATTACAGGTCTCGAGCATTGGCCTTTTTAAGATTTGTTATTAAACAAATCAAGATTACAAATCAAGGAAGGAATCTTTTTGTGTTTCTTAGAATGCAAACTCTCTATATTGCTCTTTCTCAATGATCTATTGAGAAGCCATATCCTTCGTTTATATTTACAAAATGCACTTAGGAAGGTTCCCAAAGAGCATCTTATTTATTATTCATGATTGTTCCTAATCTACTTATATTGTAGTCACTTCTTAGGATTCCATATTGTCAAGGTGTCTAGTGCTTTTACAAAAGACAAAATGGCAAGACAAAAGCAAGATCAGGTCACTTTTAGAATATTTCATTTAAAATCAATGGAGTTTGAATCTCTATGACTCTGAACATTCCATGATCGCCCGAGCTCCCCATTAAAGATGTGTAAGTCATGGCTAAGATTTGTCTAGTCAATCCATTTTCTCCTCGAACATGCTAACAATATCATTCACGCTTTATTCTTCTATCACATATATGGTGTGGCGAGGATCTAATGGTGTCCTTATGATCTGTAAAAATAGTAGCCCAATAATGTAGTTATGATTATACATATTTTGATAATATCTTTTATTTAGTGGTCCATTCATTAGCTGGTGGATCTAGATTTATCACCACCTAGTTGGCATACTAATTTCTAGAAATCTAAAGCTAAAATTTCTAATTAATATTGCAGTAATCAAGATCATAATATGGTGATAGTCTTCTACAATTAAGCTAATATGTTTCACAACTATCTATTTTTTTTTCATTGTTATACTCATCTATCATCTAAGTTGTGTTTTGGATATTTTATACCTTTTCCAATAATAAGCTAATGTGTGGACTTCTAGATCAATTGCCTCGATGGTTATCTGTTGATAATAGATTCATTCAATTCTAAATTGAATTTGTCTCATTAATGGATTTGTAAATAATCATAGTCATATTTTTATACAAACTCATAATGCTTTTAATGATTCTCCTTATTCCATATTGTAATATGAAACTTTAATAAAGTTGATCTGTAAGGAACTGTAGTTGCCTTGGATATGTTGCCTTGGATATGTTCCACTTGACACTCAAAAAAAAATTATGAAGCTTTGCTACCTTGTTAATCGTACATGCTTATTTAAAGTTGAGTCCATATTTTTGATAAGAAACCCTTTGATCCCTTTGTAATCAAAATGGATGACAAACTTATGTGGAAGTATAAACAACTTGAAGGATTTAAGTGCTTTTACTATAACATATATCTCTAAATCAATACTATGATATATGTGAATTGTTTCAAGCCATACCCTAGATGCATATCTACATAATTCTCCTTCTTCTAAGCTACTCCCCAACCTAATGTTGAAGTATCTATTTGAATAATATATGGACTATTTTCAGTGGGAATCATTAATAAATAGAATTGTGTTGATTTTTTTTTATTGTCTTAATTTCTTCTATGTGAGCATCATTCCATTTCCATTATCCTTTAGAGAATTTTTTTTTTTTAATCGAGACATTTCACTAGATTCATCTTTTTAAAATGGAAGAATATAATTAATACATATTAAAAGGGATTGCAATTGTTTTGTATTCTCTATCATGTATGGATATTGAAGGATCTCCTCTATGATGTGGGGTTGTATTTTGACCTTTCCTTGAAGAATATACAAACTAAGAGATTCAATTTTATTCTTTCTCAACTCAATTTTGGTTTTGGATAAAGCAAATCCATGTTTCTTACCTAAATCAAAGAATTCAAAAAATGTGGATTTTTCTCTTCAAGAGATGTAAAATATATAAGAATGACGTCAATATATACATGGATAAATTTATACTAAGGGCTTAAACTAGAGTTCATCCATCTTTGGAAATAAGGAGACACATTGTTGAGACCAAATGGTATAGATAGCCATTCATATGGACTCATACTGAATGGTGTTTTGTAGATGTCTTTTGGTTTAATATTGATTTGGTAGAAACCATTTTTACAATCAAATTTGTTGTATACATTGCTTTCTATCAAACATGTGAAGAAAGTGCCTTATGTGGCATTTAAACTAAGTGTATTTAGAGGAATGCTATATATTATATATTCTCTATATGTTTGACTTAAAATAAAAAAATAAAAATCATATGCTTCAATTTTTCAAAAAATAAATTATCACGTGTGAATATAAAGAGATGGCCATATATTCTTAGGATGAGTAGACATAGTGATCAAATTTGAAGGGTTTGTTTTATTTTCAATTTGAAAGGTGTGTATTAATCTAATCCTTGAATGATGAAAAGTTGAAAAAGTAGTTGTACTTCAATTAACAAATGACAATGATAGACTAAATACATGTTCATTAAAAAAAATTAAAAATAAAAATAAAAATAAAATAAAATATCATCGTTCAAGTTTTTTGCAATGTTAAGGTCGGCGGAGGCGGCTGGATGGTAAAGTCGTTCTTGCAACGAAGTTCAAGTCTTGTGCTCAAACCTGAGAAAGGACGTGGTCTAGTCGCGGAAAGCTTAACTGGGCCAAACCCACTTACCTTTTGTCCCCGAGGTGTAGGACAGTTGGTGACGGAGTGTGTTGTTAAGGCGCTCCATGATGTTAAAGTCATCGGTTCGAAAATTGTGGGGAAAAAAAATCTAGCCATGTTAAGGGTTGGTGTGGCTCAGGCCAGGTGCGATCCCTGGGTGATTTTGACGGCTTAGATGCCCCTGAGTCGCGGTTTCTTAGCCACAGGTTAGTCCCACATGTCACGGACAAACTAACAAACAAACAAACAAAAAAAGTTTTTTGCAATGTTAAAAATTAACTAATGATTAAATAAATTAATCAAATTTCAACAAAAACATAAGAATAGGTATACATTGTGATTTCAAATGTAACCTTAAATTTTCATAAAGACATAAGGACTTCTTTGGAATAATTTCAAAGTGTTAAAAATCGCAACATGAAGGTTTTGATACAATGACTATATTTCTGGACACCCATATAAGAGAGGATTTTTTCTATGTATCCATTTGATTGTCAATAAATACATCTTGGATTTGTATTTCAAGCATATCCCAAAGCATGCTAAACCATGGGAAATAATTCCCTTTAAACTCCCAATTAATATGGTATGTTAGTTGTAGACCCCATTAAGAAAGAAGAAATTATAGTAGATTTTGAGGCCTTTGCCAAAGAGAGAAAAATATATCAAAACACTAGAAGATTCTAGAAGAGAGTCTACTTGCTTTATATCCATTTAGGAATATGTAAATATGAAATGATTTCATCCATGGTTGATTAATTTAGGCTAATTAGATGTCTAGGATTTGGAGCTTCATGAGATCCATACAAACAAGAGCTTAAGGGAAATTGTTGATAATGACCATCAAATCTATTAATCTTATTAAGGATATTGATTGTTCATTTTTCACTCAAAACATGCAAAACATTCTACTAAAGTGGATGTTAAATCATAATCCCTAAGACATACATATCATGATAACAACAATTCTATTACATTCTCCATAACTCTTATTAAGAATCCCACCCAAGTATAAAAAATGTTTGTCCAAATATTCAAGGCTACAAAGGATACATTCCATGGATATTGGGCTTGGGATGTGGCACAAGAGTTCTCTTATAAGAGATCTTTTGTAACAACCCCACTATAATCCCCAATTCAATTAATGCATAATGTAGATAGGAATTTGGTTCTGGCCAAACAATGTTATATGTGAAATGTATTTTCCGATTTTAATAGATATAATGTGATACCAGTTGTTGGGAATATGGACAGAGATGGGGGCTTAATTTTCCACAAAAGAGGAGGGATGCCTAGGGAGTGTCTAAGAGGGATCCAAAAGGGAAATGCTTTAGGGGTATTAATCCAAACCCAGTTTTATGAATTTTATTATCCTTTGGGGGGCACTTCTAATTTGTGTTTGAGTGTATGAGAGCCCAATCGTTAAAACTCATGTAAGAGGGTGTGTCTGAAAGTCACATCTCATAGTTATTGGGAAGCATGGGGCTGAGCCAATCAACATTGGGCAGAGTGAGCAGTCAATTTTCTTGGGAAAATAGAGGAAATCTTTGTAGGGGGGATTATGCATTTTTTCACATGGAGTTTTGGGCATGAACAACAAGGGCAGAGAAAGAAAGAGAGAACCATAGATATGGCTAGGAGCCTGGGTGAATTCAAGAGCATGTTGGAGTGTATGTGGAACATTTTGGAGTTGGAAATTAAAGAACTAGGTTGTCAAACCTGAAGAGTGAACTCATGAGTGGGTTGCACTGTAATAACAAGTTATTTTTTGTTGTTTTGTTGGTGGTTTTGTTGGCAGTGAGATCCCTTGAGTTCCTAGTAACCTAAGCCAAAGAGACCATGGAAAACAAGTGGGACACCCAATGGACTAAGATCATTCAAGGGATACATTCCTTGTTTTGGGCAGGTCAAGAGGAAGAGAGTTGGAGGAAATTCAGGATAGTTTTAGGAGAACACCAATGGGTTGTGTGATATTGAGTTGTGAGTGGACTGTGAAAGGCACCCTTCTTTTGTGGATTCCTAGCCCCAGCTCGAGGGTGACTTGCTATTGAGATTTAGAACAACAAGTCTATGGTTGGGTAGAACGTCCTTTCCAAGTAGTTGGTTGCACACATGTTTTAAAATATAAGTGTTTATCTATTTCTAAGTTATTTCATTAGTTTAATTGTTTTTTTTAACTTTGTGTATGTGAATGGTGAATTGTTGTTGTGAATGCGTTTGTTGGATGCATTCATGATCATTTAGAATTGTTGTAGATGCATTTAAATTTGGGTATTAGAATAAATCGTAGCTACTAAGCTACAACAAAAGAATTAGTAGAAATTTTGATTTTGTGTATTATTCCACAAGTAATGTTCCTCAGTTAAGCTAGGGGTTCGTTACAACTTTGGAGGAATTCTCAACATATTTGATAGGGAAAAAGTATTTTCAAAAATATGTTGTTGCTAGAAATATCAATAAGGAAGTGAAAAAGTGTGATAGAAAAAGATGTGTATAATCAACAAAAGGGAAATTATCACTTTGGAGAAAAGAGAAGTGAGTATTGATGATGTATAAAACTAAATGAACAAAATCAAAACCCTCACAACTACAATATAATTTTAGGTTTTGCTATGTTGACAGCGTCCATTTTTTTCTAGGTTCATATCTAAACTTAATCAAGAACATACATGTGAGAAATTTTCACATAGCTTGGTAGGATATTTCATCCCAAAGAGAAATATTAGCAAACTTTTATATGAAAAAAAAGGAAAAATACTCATTATGGCAGTGTGCAACCAAACACCTGATGTATGGAAAATAAATGGCATGTTGGTCATTAGATCAATAAGGATTGATAGTGCTCATAAAGCTTGAATTCAAATGGGGACTTGAGAAGACAAGGTAACTAAGATTTCACTAAGTGACACTTAAAATGACATATACACCAATATGATGGTGGTATTGTGTGGGCATGAGCTATGTCATCGGTTTAATGTTGTGGAAGAGTAAATCCTATGAATCATTATATGAAAACCAATGTGAATTGAGATGCTTTTAGTTTTTAGATTACAAAGTCAAGTAGCGGGTATTGAATCGTGAATATTGATTATCATTCACATCCATCCTCATTTAAAACTAAAATTACAATGACCATTGAACACTCATAGCTTGGGATTCATGACACTAAGGGGTTGTTGAAAATGTGATCCTTTTGAAATTTTATGATATTTGTTGTCTTAAAAAATGGCAGGGTGATTTTTAAATTGCACTTGTAGGATGGGTTTGAACTCCTTGAAAGGGTTCAATTTTTATCATTGAGTTACTATAGTTTAATTATCCAATTGTATATCATAAGGTTACAAAATATTAGTTTATGGTGTATGTATAATTGTGATATTTTCATAACATTTATAATAAAATATATGTAGAAAGCTATACATAAATGGTAAGTTATTGATTTGCATGTTAGAGGGCATGTTAGAATTGCCTAATTTATCCAGTATATGGGTGTGAATTAAACAACAAATGAGTTATTATGCTTGTGATTTGTGTGGTTTGCTTTTTTCTACAAAATGTTAACCTTTCTTTTCAAGAAAAAATTCACAATTTCTTTATTTCAACTAGAAAAAATTCACAATTTCTTTATTTCAACTAGAAATGGTGAAATTACATTTAACACAGATCTAGGGACCCTTTAGCCAAAAAAGAGTATTGTATTCTATCTCTTTAAATATCCTATCAGAAGAAAAAGATACTTGTAGCTAAAAACAACTATCTTATCAAATAAATCTCAAAACAATTCTACAATATATTTTCCCACATAATGATTCCATATAGAACCTTGGAAATTTCAAGGTCATTTTTTACCACAATGACAGCACAACATGAGAAATAGGACAAGAATGTCCAGTCAGCATGGAACAATCAACCAACAAATGTGTTCCTTGCAGAAAGAACCTCCCAGTCAAAGTCTCTAAACTCATTAATCTCTAGTATACCTACGCAATCATTTGCTACCCGCTTTGACAAACCATTCGCATACTCATTTAGTTCTTTGAAGATATGGTAGCACGTGAAACTTACCATCCTATTCAAGAAATCCTTGAACCTCCAAATAAAATGTGACAAGCCTAGATACTAAAAAAAATTAACATTAAAGAAGACAATTAAGCATCCCTACACATACAAGAACCTCTACACATTACCCAAAACATTTTAATTGGACAACCATCCTAATGAATAAACTTTAGATTGCATTCAATGCTTGCAAGTTATATAACAATGCTTACAAATATATAACCCTTCATTTATGCTTAGTGGGGTTCATAGGTATATGGGTACAACCCAAACAATGGGTTCAAAATATTTCCTAACCCTAGGTTGTTCTCATTCCCTTGTCATTACAAACTATATTTGTCTCCTTTTCGTAAAATGACTAAACCCTTCTATAGATGAAACTTTTCCTTAAGTAACATTCTCTCCAAGAGTTAACTAATTCATCCAATAACTGTCAAACAAGGTCACTTTAACACCAAGTCCTTTCATATTTGTCTCACACGCATGGAGGGTCATGTGGATTCCATGTAGAAGCCAAGTGTTTACTAGTCATGATTTTAGTTAGACAAGGTGGATGCATCAGTTACATCAAGGATGGAATCACTTGTTGGAGAACTTCTTGTTGACAAAAATTCTATCGATGACCTCCCTTGTTAATGACTTCCTTTGTTGATTACTTTATTTATTGATGGATTTTCTCAATCTATGACTCCATTTTCAGTGACTCGATGACTATGTTGTCAGTGACTTTGTTATCGATGACTATGTTGTCGATAACTATGATGTTGATCATTTTCCATGTCAATTGGTTTCCTTGTAACTTGCTTGTCTTATTGGTATTGTGCCTTGTGGGTCATATTTCTTGTCTTGTCTATAACTCACCTTATAAATTAGTTTCCTTGTCGGTCACCTCTTCACTATATTCTAATTTCATTTTGTCAAGGGACTTAACCACTTTGAAGATCTAATTTCAAATCAGTTATGTATGTGTGAAAATATAGAACGAGACTTCCATATACACAAGGTATAGAGAAGATGTTGGAAATATTGTTTTCATTGATTTCAAATATAAGGGGAGCCTACAAGATGTTCAAGATAAATATTACAAGCCTACATATGTCCAAGATAAAGATTGCAAGATGGAGAATGTTGAAAATATTATTTTTGGTCAATTTGGATACCCTATATTTGAAGGAATTGTTACCATACATACCTAACTCAAATGGGAGCACAAGTTATATGGTTGGAAATATTATTTTGAGACCTTTCCAATGTCATATGGAAGTCCCTCTAACTCCCTATGAATGAGGAGATAAGAACTTCTTCATCCGACCACCCAACTAGAAAAATGAGGTAAGCTCAACCAGTTTTTTAGGGACATAATTACTATAAATACAAGATAGAATTTCACATTTTTAGTGAAACCAACCAAGAGATCAAGTTTGATGTGCACTAAAGGTGTTGGGGTGTCTTTCTAGTGTGCAATATAAGTCTAAGGGATTCTCTTAAGGTATTTCTTATTCTCAAGGTATGTTATAAGGTTTGATGTTGTCGTGAGGTTGTGATGTTATTGGGAGATATAGAGAGATATGGATCTAGGGAGATAGAATTTCACATTTTTAGTGAAACCAACCAAGAGAGCAAGTTTGAAGTGCACAAAAGGTGTTGGAGTGTCTTTCTAGTGTGCAAGAGAAGTCTAAGGGATTCTCTTAAGGTATTTCTTATTCTCAAGGTATGTTATAAGCTTGTGATGTTGTTGTGAGGTTGTGATGTTATAGGGAGATATGGATCTAATAGCTCTATCGAAGAGATGACAATTTCAACTATTGGATATAAGTTAAGATAAGGGAGAGATTCCCTCTCATGTGAGGTTGAATGCATGGGGCAGGTCATTACATAATTGACATGTGGTGGGGCGGACATCGCGGGCATGTATGGACCGTTCAGGGAAGGCAGATGGTTGTCCATTAGATGAGGGTCAATGAATGAAATTTGGTCGATCGTTACTATGTGTCCGTTGTGAGGGAAACATGTCACTTAAAAGAGAGTGGACACAAAAGCTCTCATAATGTAGACATAGTCTCACCCGAGGAGCAGGTTAAATTCCAAGGGGTTGTGAACTACCATCACATCAACGTAAACCATTTTTCCTCCCAAAGTAATCGAAAACTAAGGAAGGATCCCTAAAGGTTGACTAACTCTTCTATCAATGGTCAATATATTCTAAGTTACGAGTGCAAGCTGTGGGGAACCAAAATATTTCCAAGCATTCTTGGATAAGATGCTAATAGAATCACCTTTGTCTATTATAGTGTTAGGAATATTCCTATCACAAACCTGCACGATGATTTGGAAAGGAACGTAAGACGGAAGACGGGGTTCTGTCAAATGATTCCAATTAATAGAAATCATTTGATTGCTTGAAGGGGGTGAAATCAAGACGGGCGGAGTGCCCCCTTTTCCGTGTGAATTATTATTAACGGAGTAGACCTGAGAGACATCCTCACTCTTTGAATGAGTAGTGGGATCAATCGATGAAGGAACCAAATCAACCACTTTGGTTGCACTCTTCAAGGGCGGACTGGGATCGATTGATGACCAAATTGGATCGACCACTTTGGCACTCTTCAGATGAAGAGTGGGGATGATAGATGATGGAACTGGATCAACTACTTGGGTTAGTGGTTCAACCGAGGATGAAACCAGATTGACCACCTAATCAACCGAACTGACTGGGATGGAACCAAATTGACCATTCCATCAAATAATGACGGTTTGGGAGAGATCTTAAGATAACCAATTGGAAGTTGAATCTTTCCCAAAAGATAAGAAGCCTCATCCATACGAGGGAAAAGGTGAGAGAAATGATCACCTTCTCATAACATACAAGGAAATTTGACAATTATATTCTTCTTACCAACCTTAACATCACTAGTTGACGAGGTGTCACTAGCATGTTCAACATGATTTGATGATGTGGAATACCACATTTCTAAAACCTTGGGAAGACCAGAGCAATCCCTGAGAAAGTGATCACCCTTACAAAGCCTACAAGGGAATTTGGGTTTAGGATTCTTTGTTTTAGACTTGTCGGCTTTATCAACACTCCTAGTATGGTTAACAGCAGTTGGTTGCTCATATCCAACATGACATGATGCAATTGGAGGCTTGGTCTCTTTATGATTCTTCTTCCTCTTCCCCTTTTGTTTCTTCTTCTTCTTATCAACCCAGCTACTTGCTTTAGAGATTTCACTAGGCGAAGAAGGAGAAAGGGAAGGAGACATGACAGGTGAAGAAGGCAAAAGGTCGACATGAGGTTGATTTGTGGGTGGTGTGCTTACATCTGAAGAATTAGGTGCATTTGAAGCACTGGGAAAAGTCGATATCACCAGAGTGGGGAACAACCAAACCGGTAACCCGATGGTGAGTCCTGGAAGACTCAGTGTGGAAATGAACAGAGGACCAACATTTCCAAAACAAGGAAAGGCAAAAGGTTCCTTGGGAAAATGGGTTCCTTCGTTGGTACTCCTAGTAATTGACGCCATTGACACTGACTCGACTTAAGGTCCACTAAGGAAAAAAAATATCACACGCTGCAAATCTAAGAAGAAAACAATAAAACAAACATTCCCACAATGAAACCACTAGATGGTGATGAAATCCAACATCGTGAGATCAATATAGGAAGGGTATGGGATGGAGCAGGTGGATCAGTTACGTTGGTGACTTGCTTAATGGACTTACGTCTTGGTGCAAGTTCCCACACAGTTTTACCCATGGGTGTACCCTCCAAGGAGCCCGAGTGATTTTGACCAACGTTTGACCCAGGTACGGTGAAGAATCCTCTTAACCGTCACCTCTTGTATCAACCCTACAGATATAGGCCATTAAGGTTACCAACTCGCAGTCAGCCTCCGAGAGAGTATAGTCGACAGTCGGGAAGGAACGTATGGGTAGGATAACAAGTATGAAATTCTTCAAGAGAAATGAAGACAAGTGGATAGGAATACTATTGAGAACGTCGAATGGATTTGAGATTCATGAAGATCTGAGACCAAATGAAACTAGTCGTTTCTCAGGAAGAGCCCCCAATATACGATCTTTCCACTACGTGGGTTAAGCTTCAGAGGGGAAATCTCCACTGGCCTCCTACACGCGACCTTGTGTTTAACCCATGTGTGAGAGGGGGATCTCGACTATGCTTATACGAACAATTGGATTTACCGCTCCCTAGTACAAGATTCTATGTTTGTCTGATGGCTTTGGAAAGTTATCCCCGTGGCCTATTCCAAATCCCTACACTTTAAGCTAATGTAGGTTCACTACCAGATAATATAAAGTGTATGATCAATTTTATAAGCGCTTCATTTTAGGGTTTTTTGTTTACTCAAGGGTGCGAAAGTGAAACTTTTGATGTTTTAGACTCAACTCCAAAAGAATGCAGAATAATGAGATGAAAAAAAAATCTTCAATAAATCCTACATACGGGATGGAGAAGAGGTTCAACTTTCTTCAACAAAAACACCCAATTCCCAAACGCAATTTTTTAAATTCAATCTACTACACTACCCAAAAGCAAGAATGCAATTATCTTCTTTATTTTTGTTTAAAAGAAAGCAAATGCAAATCATGTAATGTTTCATTCCTTTCAATCAAAATGAAAGAGTCAAATGAAAATACAAAATACATGAAGCAAAAAGATTTCAAAGAAAGAACGCACTCAAAGGATAACAAGAACTGAAAGAAACAAGTATGATAACTCGTTCAATCAAGAACTCAAAGATGAAAAAGAGAAAGAAGATAAACACTCACGAAAATCCTCAAACGAAAAGCAACAAGAAAAATGAATCAAGCTAGGTTGTCATAAGAGTCATAATCATCCAGAAAATTGAGATGTTTCAAATGAAGACAAGAAGGCTCAATACCAATAAACCTTTGCAAACCTTAATTGATGAACAATCCTAAACAATCAAGCAATATGAAAGTTGTACGAGACGAAGATCAGATAAACTCAAAAGGAAAAAACAACCAAGGGATCTTGTTAACCCAAGGGGACCAAAACTAAGAGAAAGTTTTCAAACTCAAAGGATAAACATAAATGAGTGATAAATAACCAAATCTAAGCAAAACCAAGTCAAGAGTATTCAAAGGTATCTGAGAAAAAATCCCCTCGGGATAAGACTGAGAAAAAGTGAGAAAAAAGGGGAAGAAAAACATAGAAAAGGATATCAATGCTCTTGTTTCCAAAGGGGAGCATTGATGATAGATCAGCGCTCTGGTATACACAGTAGAGGACAACTACCCTTCCCAAAAACTCAGAAATAAGGCTTAAAACTCAGAAAATTTTGCCAAAAAATCTGTGAAATCTTCAATGAAGAAGAGAGAAAGGGAAGTAGATTGAAAACAAACAGCAAATAAGATATGAAGGTGAGAAAAATATCAAATGATCCAAGGAAAGACAAGTCAATTTCCTTCCCCAGTGGAGTCACCAATTTTTGTTACGAAAATATTCCCCTGCAAACAAGTGAACTTTCCCTTGGATTATTGACCCATAAACCAAGACAAAAACAATCATTTGTACACTACCATTCCTATAGATTCATTTTATCCATCGAGAAAGAGAGAAGGAGGGGAAGTATGATGTACCTCGCTTATGAAGTTTGTCCAAGATGCTCCAATTCGTTAGCTCCAAATAGTACCTGCAATGGACAACAAGAAACAAATTGTTATCTCCTACTCTAATGGATTAGATCAAATCGATCTATTTATGAAGATTAAGACAATCATAGACAAGCACATGTAAACACGTACTAGAAGGAAATAGGCCAAGTATACTAATGAGAACTTCAAAATGAAACTTACAGTCTCCATATGATGTCGTAGCAGCCTCTCCAAGTCCTCCTTGTCCAACCCTTGCTCGAAATATCCACAATCAAAATAGCAATGCTTTGTTGATTTTCTCCTCTATACCTCTTTTCTCCATAACCAAATGTTTGATACGTCTAATCTTCCCCATTTTCTCCATGGAAATCCCTCATTATATAGAATTTGGAGGCTTAACCACCATGGAGAAGCTCACTCACTAGATCCACTAAAATGGGATCTCCAAGATTTTTAGGGAGAAAATATCTCTCAATGATTTTAGGGAGAAAATATCTCTCAAGGATTTTGAGGAAATGTCTCTCAAGATCCACAAAATTAGGATTTTGGTTTGAGAAAATATCTCAACCATCCATGATATTCTCAACCTCTCCTTGAGATTAGGAAACTAAATGTGAGGTGGATTCTCACACTAAATTAATTTCCTTTTTATGAATATTAATAAATAATTCATGTGCATATAGTATTTTGACCTTCATATGATATATTTTTCCTTCTCATGGACTAGGGATTGTGACAAATGTTCTTTCATGGTGGCAAGGTGTATGAAACACTTAGCAAGGTGCATATGACACATTTACGACACTTGTGACACTTAGGGTGAGGTACTTTAGTGTGGCATTTTGATGTGTAACACAAGGTGAAGAAGGAAAAGATCCAAACTCATAGAAGACAGTTCGACAGTTTGAAAATGAAAGAGGAAGAAAATGTTGCAGCCTATTTTATTCGAGTGGGTGAAATTGTCAACACCATCATAGGACTTGGTGAAAATTTTGAAGAATCAATGATTGTGAAAAAAGTGCTCAGGTCTCTCCACTTAAGATTTGATGCCAAGGTATATTCCATTGAAGAAATAAAATATCTGGAGAAACTAAAAATGGATGAGATGCATTAGATTCTCATTGCATATGAGATGAGGACAGAAAAATAAAAGCCAACACGAAAGGAATCAACTTTCAAAGCATCAAATAAGAAAAAAGGACACAAAATATTTTATTGTTCCAACCATGAACCAGGTATAGAAGAAGCACAATTTGTGAGAAAGCTAAAAAGAGGATCTGGAAAATACAAAGGTAAGATACCCTTCATATGTTTTAATTGTCGTAGAGTAGGGAATTTTTTTGCTAAATGTTCATATTCAAAAAGGGAAGACGTTGATGATGAGGACAATAATTTCAAAGAAGAAAATAACAATAGAAGAAAATATAGACACAAAATGTTGGATTACTAAGAGGGGGGTGAATCAGTAATAGAGCAATACAATCCTTTTTAACCACAAAATGCAAGTGTTATATCAATGTAGCATTATCATCCAATAGTTGCAGAGTAAATAAACAATGAACAAATGAGAAATCATACACATACACAGTACACTAGTGTTTTTATGTGGAAACCCAAAGCGGGAGAAAACCACAGAATGTTTTTTTTTATATGTCTTTAAGAATTACATTCATTGGAAGCACCAACTTCCTTTGTTTTCCAGCTCCAAGTGGAAGGAGGCTCTAACCCTCTAGTTTCTCAGGCTACAACCTAAGGGAATCTCCAACTCCCCAATTCTCTGGCTACAACTAGAAGGAAGCTACAACCCCATATGTTCTCCAACTACAACCAGAAGGTGGCTACAACAATCTGTCCTTGCCTCGTCCGATCACCCTGAAATATAAGTAGAATGATGGAAACACTCTCACACTATCACTGTGATATATACTGTTGTAAACGTGTACCAATCAACCTGCACCAAACAACCTGTACCAATAACATGTGCCAACATGTACCATACATCAACCTGTACCTCAACCTGTACCATAAAGAAGTGCATCAACCATGCACCAAACCTGTACAAATAACCTATCACAATAACATGTCCAAACAACCTATCTCATCAATCTTATCAACCAAATCAGATCTACTCACCAAGATCAATCACCAAGACAACTCTCAACCATATGCACAATATCACCAAGATGTGCATTGTTGGCATAGGGGCAAACCCAAGGTTCAACTCCAATAGCGCACCAACAAGATTTAACTACTGGCCCTTTCGGCAACAACTGTGAAGTAGATGCAGTCTAACCCGAAGTAGCTATGGGGGGGGTCGTAGGACAGAGATGTTTGCAACCTTAGCTGGGACACAAATCTGTGATTCTAACACTTAACAGAGCACTCAACAATTAACATTCATCAATATCGAGTCTTAGTTATAGCGCAGTTAAACCCTAATTACAGAGTATCACAGTATTCATTCAGATCTAAGGTATTTAAGCACTAATCATATGTACATAAGTCATATCTAACATCCATCCATATTATTAAGCACTAAGCATCAATAGATCATTAATCTATATCAAATCACTAAGTAAGTAAACACATCAATACATCGCACAAAGCATAGAAACATAGCATGTAGGTGGTTCACCCCCACCCTGGGGCTACGTCCACCAACTCTTCTCTTCTTTATTATCTTTTGTCAAGCTTCTTATAGGCACCTAGCATCCAAGTTCTACTCTGTAGAAGACAGGAGATCTGCGCGCACTCCGCCGGATCCTCCTTATTCTAGCTAGGGTATAGCACCAAGCCTTCACGTAGTCTCTTACAGTTACTTGCACTAGCTTTGAAAGCCTCACACAGTATGCACAAAGCACTTAAAACTCTTGATCACATAGATCGAACTCTAGCACTTAGCACACCGGCCTACTAGGTCTCTCCTTCTTACATCACCTAGCTACTTATTTATACATTACAAAATATGCCTAAACATGGGTAAACCCATGGGCTGACATCCCATGCCCATTACATAATCCCAAATCCCAAAAAGGGCCCTAAAAGGGGTCGATATCCCACAATCTCCACTTCGTCTTATGCTCTGCCTTCGACAACCTGTCAAAGTCCCAAAATTAGGTCAAACATGACCAAGAATCCTCAAAACTTGGTCAAGGGCCAACAGACACCCAACACTCACCTGTGACTCGTCTCGAGTCACTCTGATTTGACTATTTCTGCTTCAAAAGCCTCGAGATTGGCTCAAGCTGCTTCAACTTGTTGTTGTGCCACGACCTCCTGTTCAACGAACTCTTGTATGATTGCTTCGTTGACAGGTCCCTCTAGGCGTTGTTCAGCTATAGTGGTGACTTGCTCCAATTCCGCTCATCGGCCTTCAATATCTGTGAACAGTTGGTAAGCCTCATCCTGTACAGGTTGGAGCCTCTTAGTTACTTCCATAACTCTTCTCTGAATGGTGTGGACCTTTTATTGGGGAGTGCGCTTATCTTGGGATCGCTTCATTCTTTCCACAACTGTCATGGGCTTCAACTACATCTATATTATCTCTACTTGTTGTTTCGCTTCCTGTAGATGTGACTCCAGTGCCTTCAATTATGGATTCTCAGTGAGACACTCATACGTATGGGCACTGCGATCACTTCGTTGCTTGCATTCCATGGAAAGGACTTTGATTCTTTCAACTGCGCTTCGATCAGTTGCTTCTCTTTGATCCCTTACATCCTGAGGGGTGTCGGGTACGGTGCAGAGCTCTAAGTTTTCTATTCGTTGTTGTAGCTGTTGGATAGTTTCTATGAGCTGCTCTACTTGATGGTGACTTGGTATTCTGCATGTGGTTCTAATCCTTTCACAGAGTGGAGTGCTCTGTTGACTACTTCTTTCACTTTGAGTTGCTCTGCGAGAAATTGTTCTTTTTCTTGTTTCATATGTGCTTTCTCTTCTTCAAACTTTGCCTGGAGAGCAACCTTCTCATGTTCTACAAATCAAC
>JASDQU010681476.1:35483-46817 GCA_032191745.1 Picea mariana
AATTAGTAAGTTCTCTATTAAATTTATTATTTAAATAATTTATTTTGCATCCTCTTTGACTTATACTACACTCATCACTTCACTTCATTATTTAAATAATTTCTTCTTTGCAAACACTTTGACTACTTTGACCTTTTGGGGCTTCTAGATGACTCATGAAAGGTTCTCCAAATTCACATGGCCATAACTCTCTAAGCGTGAGGAGTTATGTGACGTTCCACTTACCACCGGAAATGGCATGACATATACTATCCATCTAGAATAGTTTTACCTGCAAATATATCAAAAATCATACCATTATCCATCAAAAAAACTTGGGTCCATTACCCAAACCTTTGTACTACTGGATTTTGTTCAAGGGTTGACATCAATGACAACCAACCTAATTAATCGACCATCTCCCCTTTTGGCATTGATGGCAACACTCTGATACAATACTGAAGTCATATCACTCATTCTCTTCATGTTACCATCACTCCCCTTGGAACCATGCCTATGTGCTATGCATATGATACATATCTCCCCCTTTGTCATCAATGGAAAAGGTATCTTTCCATCCGGGGATGCTCCCCCTAACTGAACTGTCCTTGGGGATACTCCCCCTGACTGAAATCTTCCTGAAATTGATCTCTCGACCTAAAATGACCTCTTTATGGTGCTTCCTTGTGTAAATCTAAGACATATAAGATAAGAATTCAAAATCATTCATTTTGGAGTAGAAATTACTCCGAGTCTCTAGCGAAGATACTCAAAGGATTCCCTTGGAAGCGGTTTTGTAAAGATCTCTGCCACTTGTTCTTTTGTGTCCACATATTCAATTCCGATGTTCTTCTCTGCAACATGTTCTTGTAGAAAGTGATACTTGATTGGAATGTGCCTCGTCTTGGAGTGCATCACCGGGTTCTTTGAGATATTGATAGCGCTTGTATTATCACAATAGATTGGAATGGGCTCATCATACTCAACCTGTATATCTTTCAGAGTTTGTTTCATTCATAGAACATGTGTACAACATGTTGTTGTTGCAATATATTCTGCTTCGGTTGTAGATAAGAATATTGATGATTGTTTCTTGCTTAGCCATGATACTAAACACTCACCCAAGTAGAATGTTCCTCCACTGGTGCTTCGTCGATCATCAATGCAACCTGCCCAATCTGCATCTGTGTAGGAAATAAGTGATAGATCCTTTCCTTTTGGATACCATAATCCAAACTCTTATGTTCCTTTGAGATATCTGAAAATCCTCTTCACTACTACGAAATGTGATTTCTTTGGTGCTGCTTGAAATCGTGCCAACAGTCCAACTGTTTGCATTACATCTGGTCTAGATGTTTTCACATATAGTAAGCTACCAATCATTGACCTGTATTTCCTCTAGTTTGTAGACTTTGAATCATCATCTTTGCTAAACTTTCAACTAATTTGCATAGAAGTGGTAATTGGTTTGCAATCTTCCATTCTGAACCTCTTTAGCATTTCTCTGATATACTTAGTTTGAGAAATAAAAATTCCTTGGTTGTTTTGACGTATTTGAAGACCCGTAAAGAAGGATAGTTCTCCAAGTAATGACATTTCAAATTCATTATGCACATCCTTTACAAATTGTTGGCTTAACCTTGATGTAGAGGTTGTTTTCTGCACTTCCTTTTTTGAACCCTATCTGATGTAGATATTTATCCAGTCTAGATTACCATGCTCTAGGAGCCTATTTTAGACCATAAAAGGCCTTCTTCAATTTGAACACGTAATCTACGTTCTTTGACAATTGGAATCATTTTGGTTGTTCGATGTAGACTTCTTCTTCAAGTTTTGCTTCTTCTTCGTAAAGTTGTTCCATTGATTCATTTTATTCTTCATTTAATTATTGTCCACATGTTTCATCAATTGTTACATTGATGCTTTTCACAACTTTGTTCAACCTCAGATTGTAACACTTGTATGCTTTCCTTGTACTTTAGTAACCAACAAGTACTCATTTGGCCACACGAGATTCAAACTTTTCCATTATGCCATCTTCTTTTTTGATGTAGCATTTGCTTCCAAATACTCTAAAGTGATTCACATTTGTTGGTCTTCCTTTCCATAGTTCGTAGGAAGTTTTGTGATTGTTGTTTCTGAGCATTACTCTATTTTGAATGTGAATTGTTGTATGCACTACATGTGTCCAAAAAATATCTGTCAATTTTGAATCCATTAGCATTGTTCAAGCCATTTCCTGTGTAATTATCATCCATTATGATAATGTTCATTTTTCTCTAAACCACTTTCTGAACCAATCTATGAATCCATGCTCACATCCACTGCCATATATCTATCCAAACCTGCTAAGTGTTATTATGAATCCAAATCTGTCCATACTTTCCAACATTCTATTGCACAACGTCCATAATGTTGACCCATTTATCATTGTACTATCATGAAGTATTCACTAGTACAATTGATTATACTTCTACTAACTGACTACTCTAGATCTGTCTATTCAAACTCTACAAACTGCTCGAAGGATGGTTCTTTGGTCTGTCACAACTATCACATAGACTCTCCCTGTCTAATATTCATGTTACTTGGGAGTCTCTAAGTCGGATGGCTCAGATCAATTCATGCCCTGATGTGTATTCATCACCATCTTCATTGGTATATTCATCATCTCTCTGAGCTCTAACTTCTTTCTTTTTGTCTGTGGGTTCATCTTTCACTACAATGCCTAAAAGTACAATCTCTTGAACCTGTTCCTTATTTACCTATCCTTCTTTTCTTTCAATTGTTTTTCAAACATTTATGTATCTGACATCTTTCTTTTTCTCTGAAGAATTTTCTTCATCTGGTTTTATTTCCAATCTTGCGATCTCTGGGACCTGTTCTTTGTGTTTTCTTATCCATACTTTCTTACATCTGATATCAGTGTTCTCTTTCATGGAATTACTGATCATGCTTCTACAATCACTAGCTATGTGTCCATAGTTATGACATTTGTAACATTCAATGTTACGTGGGGCCACATAGGCATTTCTTGCTTGAACATTTCTTTTATAATCCATGCAATCTACAACCTTATGTCCAAAGTTAGTACAATAAAAACAATGACCATAAAAAAAATTTCATACCTGGGAGTGAATAATCTTCTTTGTGGCATAGTCCTTCTGAATTTTTGCCTTGACTGATCATGATCATGACTGAATCTTCTTTGTGTCTTGAACATATATGGTCTTCTATAAGATGTATCTTCAATAGTTTTCTTAGATTCTGGTTGACCATGATTCCTTCCTTTGAGTAATTCTGCATAACTCTTTCTATTTTCTTCATTCTTCTTTTCTAGCAACCTAGAGTGCTTCTCTTCATTCTCTATAACTAATGTGGATGTTTCTGTCTCTTCAACATTCTTGTTGAGCTTGATGATTTTACTTCTCAATGTGAAAACTTCTTCTTCAATCTTCTCAACCTCTTCTTCTTTCTTCATTATATGAGACTTCATGACTTCTTTTGTTCTTTTCGCTTCCTTGAGCTGAATTTTTAATGTGATTATTTCTTCTTCAAGTCCTTTCTCTTCTTGACCAAACTCTACCTCAAGTTGGTTTAGATTGTTAGTTCTTTCCTTTAGATGATCTGTCAATATATTCTCTCTCATTTTTGTTTCTTCCTTCTATGCTTCTATGTTGGCTTCCAAATACTTCTTTTGATATTCAATATTTTCTTCGATCTTTCTATCTTCTTCTAGTTGAGTTCTTAAGTTCTCGATGACTTGTTGGGCTTCTTAAAAAATGTGAGCACTTTCATTTTGTTTCATCAATTCTTTCTTGAGTGACTTGTTTTCTTCTCTTAGTTCATCTAAAGCACTAATCAATTATGCTTCATAATTGTCTTCTTTTTCAATTAGTTTTTCTATCTCATTTCCTTCATGGAATTCTATTTCAAGATGTCCGTGTTTTTCACAATTAAAGCAAAACAACATACCTCTCGTGATTATGTACACTTCATCTTCTGAATCTATTTGACATAGTGAACATAATTCTTCTTAATCTGTATCTGCATCTTCTTTGGCATTTTATGAATCTGCGATGGGTGAAGAATATATGTCATGTAACTTATCCCAAAGTTCTTTGGCTGATGAATATTTACCAACCTTTTCTCTTACCGGATTAGCTAATCCTTCCCATATGAAATCCATTTTTGTTTTGTTATTCTTTTTCAATTCCTTCTTGGTTGCAATCTTTTCCCTTTTTGATCTTGGTTGCAATCTTTTCCCTTTTTGAACTATCATATCCTATAACAACTGATAGCCAAATATAATGTTCTTGTGCTTGTAAAAACACGTTCATCCTTCTGCTCCACATATCATACTTTAAACCATTCTAACCATTAAACATCGATACTCCATTCTTAGAATAATCCATGATCTCCTTCCAGTGGTTAAACTATTTCTTGAAGGAACCTGCTCTGATACCAACTGTTGGATTACTGAGAGGGGGGATGAATCAGTAATAGAGCAATACAATCTTTTTTAACTACAAAATGCAAGTGTTATATCAATGTAGCATTATCATCCAATAGTTGTAGAGTAAATAAACAATGAACAAATGAGCAATCATACACATACACAGTACACCAGTGTTTTTACGTGGAAACCCAAAGCGGGAGAAAACCATAGAATGTTTTTTCTTATATGTCTTTAAGAATTACATTTATTGGAAGCACCAATTTCCTTTGTTTTCCAACTGCAACTAGAAGGAGGTTACAACCCCTAGTTTCTCAGGCTACAACCTAAGGTAAGATCCAACTCCCCAATTCTCTGGCTACAACCAAAAGAAGGATACAACCCCCTATGTTCTCCGGCTACAACCGAAAGGTGGCTAAAACCACATGTCCTTGCCCCATATGACCGCCCTTAAATATAAGTAGAATGATGGAACCATTGTCACACTATCACTATGAGATATATTGTTGTAAACATGTACCAATCAACCTGCACCAGACAACCTATAACAACCTATACCAATAACCTATGCCAACATGTACCATACATCAACCTATACCATAAACTAGTGCATCAACCATGCACCAAACCTGTACAAATAACCTGTCACAATAACTTGTCCAAACAACCTATCACAACATGTCTCATCAATCTTATCAACCAAATTAGATCTACTCACCAAGATCAATCACCAAGACAACTCTCAACTATATGCACAATATCACCAAGATGTGCATCAACCAAGCATATCACAACAACTCATAATCATCACCAAGATCAATATGTGCTTCTAATAATATACCAAGGCAAGTATGCTACATCATCCATAAACCATGTGTCAGAAATACTACTAACAAGTGCCCAACTATACACCTCATGTATGTGCCAACTCATCAACTACTTGTCTCAACCATGTACCCAACATGTACCTCAACCAAAAGCCCTCAAACATGAACCAATACTAAACTTCAGTAGATCTGCCTCAGATCAACTCTACAGCAAGCCATAAACTCCTAAGAGGGCATCCAACATATTTACAAGAAAAACCCTCAACTTGATTCATAAATTCAACACTACACATATGAAAAGCATACCCTTTTTTTCTTCTTGTAGATTTTTGTTGTTGCGGTTTTGTTGCCGCAAATCCATTGCCGCGATTTTTCTGCCGCACTTTTCCTGTTGCGATTTTCCTGCCACACTTTTTCTTCCACAGTTTTCCTGCCGCACTTTTTCTGCTGCAGCTTTCTTGCCACACTTTTTCTGCTGCAATTTTTATGCCGCACTTTTTCTCTATCAATAATACCTGCCCAAATAACCTTTCACAAAAATAGATATTCAATGATATTCAAGTGTGATTTGAATGATAGACCCTTGCCTCTTATTTATACTTTTATGTAGCTTCCTCAACGGGTTACCTTCTAACCATCTTAACCCACTTCCCTTATTTTAGGGTTAACCCACTTATAACCAATTGTCCACTTAACTTAACCACTTTTCATAATTAGTAAGTTCTCCATTAACTTTATTATTTAAATAATTTATTTTGCATCCTCTTTTACTTATAGTACACTCATCACTTCACTTCATTATTTAAATAATTTCTTCTTTGCAAACACTTTGACTACTTTGACCTTTTGGGGCTTCTAGATAACTCATGAGGGTTCTCCAACTTCACATGGCCATAAATCTCTAACCGTGAGGAGTTACGTGACGTTCCACATACCATCGAAAATGGCATGACATGTAATATCCATCTAGAATAGTTTTACCTACAAATATATCAAAACTCGTACCATTATCCATCAAACAAACTTGGGTCCATTACCCAAACCTTTGTGCTACCAGAATTCACTACCGGACTTTCTTCAAGGGTTGACATCAATGAAAACCAACCCAATTAATCAACACAAAAGAGGAAAATACACTAAGAAGAATATTTTTCACTCTAGAGAGGATAGTAGCTCATCTGAAGAAATTGATGGATATGTTTCTGATATCGACAAATAAGAAGTCCTCTTAATGTCCATGGATACAAAGTCTACTAATAAAGAAAGTGAATACAATAAGAATTAAAAATCAGAAGAATAAGAAGAAGACATTGATGGGGAAGTGAATCTTGAGGAAGAACTCATTAGTGCTTTAGAAGAAATAGATAGACTTAGAGAAAATAATAGAAAGTAGAAAGAGAAATTGCAAAAATATGAAGAGGAGGATCGTGATCTTGAAGAAACAAAGAAGACAGTTATCAACCTAAAGACTCAACTAGAAGTGGCAAGAAGGATAGAATAAGTGATGAGAAGCCATCTAAAAAAAAAAAGGAAGAAAATTATGAGAAGCTAGAAGCTAAAATAGTTTCCTTAATAAAGTAACTCAAGAAAACTATTGATCAATTGAATAGAAGCTTGAAGTTTGGAAAGAATAATGAAATATTAGATAATATTCTCAGTTTCCAAAGGTCACCAATCATCAAAACAAGTATTGGATATGACGAAAAATAAAAGACCCCCGAGGGAGATGCAAACACTAAGGTCACAAAGCCATCAAAAAATGAAAATGAAGAAAAACTTAAAATCTATGTCAATATTCTCAAAGGCTCCATCAACAATGAAAGCAGTAATAGGAAAGGAAATGATAACCAGTAGAAATCTGATTCTACCCATAGGAATGAGTTTAGAAGAGTTGTTCCACCAATAAGACCTTTCACAAACCTATACCAAAATCTCTTTCTTGGCTATTGTTTTTCTTGAAATAACTTTGGTCATAAAGAAATAAATTGCAAAGCTTATGTAGGAAGTGATCATGTGAGAGATATAAACAGAGGTTCTTATAAAACCACAAGGAATGATTATGTGAGCAACAAAACTAGAAGTTCTCATGGAGTTTTTGATAGAAACTATTATTCATTTTCTCCCCTACTTGATTAAAATGTTGAATATTATAAGTGTAATAACTATGGGAACATAGCACATGACTGTAGAAGCATCATAATAAATAAGGAAAAAGATGTTATTACCAAACATAAAGAACAATCCACAAAGGTGTGGAAAAGGAAACAAAAAGAACAGAAGAAGGGTGAATGTGGACTTGCACTTTATGCTCAAAATTAAGGGAACCAATGGTATATTGATAATGGATGTTCAAAACACATGACAGGGGACCAGACCAAATTTCTCACCTTGAAGGAAGAAAAAGGAAGTAGGGTTACTTTTGGAGATATTGGCTCTGCAAGGATAGTTGGAAAAGGTATTGTTAGTCTTGATAATGGAAAGAATAAGACACATAATGCCTTGTATATTTAAGGGTTAAAGCATAATATTTTAAGCATGATTCAAATGTGTGATAAAGGATACAAACTCTCATTTCATTCTAAAAGGTTTGAGATCAGGAAAGCAGCTTCGGTAAGATTGGTGGCACATGCAATTAGAACATCAAGTGATATATACATACAAGATGAAATCAAAGAAGAAAAGTGTTGTATAGAATAGAAGTTGGGAGTGATATCCATTTCATATCATCAATAAAGGGAAGCACAAGCTCAGTGGGAGCATCCATTTTCCATTGATGTCAAAGGGGGAGAAGTTGCAGACAGAGGAAGAATTGAAAACACAAGGAAAGTTGCAGACAAGGGGAGTATCAGAATTGACTAAGGGTTTCCATCAATGACAAAGGGGGACATTATTGGAAATATTGTTGTCATTGATTTCAAACATAGGGGGGGGCTACGAGATGATCTAGATGGATTTAGGTGGCCTCCCACCTATTCCAATTGACTCATTTCGGCATTTTTTTCTTTGTTCTTGGATCCCTAACTTCCGAGGCTATTTTGAGGCCCTAAACAACGTTTTTAGGGCTCGCCACAGTCAAACTATAGACTAAGTCAATTCCTAATGGAAACATATGTATTCCTCGGATAGACTGTTCCAACAGGATATCATGCGCCTAAAACGGATATCGTATGCAAAATTTATAACCTCGAGAAGTTGATGTACTAACTTGACCCACATGACTTTTGGAGCTTCATCTCCTAGGGTTAGGTTTTTGGATGTCTAGGGTTTTGGAATTCTTGTTTACTTTAAAAAGGCTTGGAGAGACTCATTGTAACCATCTTCTTGTGAATGAGCACAACCGTCACATCTCTTCTCGGAGATAAGCCACCACCATTCTAGCAAGCTTGTTTTCCGCTACATTTTACATTTTCAACACATTTTCTTATTGAATATAAATCAGTTTTACTGTATCTATGTTATTGTATCTTTATTATCATTGTGTTTTTGTGTTAAGAATAAGAATAATCTATATTCAATTTTTTATGCTCATAAAATATGGATTACAAGATGTTCAAGATAAATATTACAAGCCTACAGATGTCCAAGATGAAGATTGTTGAAAGTATTGTTTTTGGTCAATTTGGATACCCTATCTTTGAAGGAATTTTTACCCTACATACCTCAATTAAATGGGAGCACAAGTTACATGGTTGGAAATATTATTCTGAGAACTTTCCAATGGTATATGAGAGTCCCTCTAACTCCCTAGGAATGAGTAGATATGAATTTTTTCGTCCGAAAACCCAGATAGAAAATTGAGGATGGCTCAACCAGTTTTTTGGGGATGGAATTACTATAAATACAGGATAGAATTTTGCATTTTTAGTGCAAACAATCAAGAGATCAAGTATGAAGTGCACTAAATATGTTGGGGTGTCTTTCTAGTGTGCAAGATAAGTCTAAGGGATTCTCTTAAGGTCTTTCTTATTCTCAAGGTATGCTATAATGTTGTGATGTTTTCATGAGGTTGTGATGTTATCATGAGCACTGTTATGAGGTTGTGATGTTGTCGTGAGATTTTGATGTTTCTGTGAGTTTGTGATGTTGTTGTGAGTGGATGTTACCATCAATGGATGTTGTCATGGCTAGATTTTTTTGTATTAGATGTTGCCATCAATCGATGTTGGCATCAGTGAATGTTGATGTTGGTGATTACATTTTGGGAATGGTGTCATGAGGCTTGCTATGGTTTGAAGTATTGTCTGTGGAATAAAGCATGTAGGTGAATTCAGAATTATTTTGTGTATGAATATCATGGATTGGTGTCTACACATATCTTATTTTGTTTGTGCTCAGTTGAGGAGATTGGTGTCTCCATTAGGTCGATGCTTACATCTTACTGAGTTGGTGCTCATCTAAGGAGATTGGTGTCTCTAGTAGCTTGGTGCCTACAATATTTGTAATATTAGGTTTGTGCCTACAATATTTGTAACAATAGGTTGGTGCCTACAAACATTTATAAAGATAAGTTTTTGTGGTTTTCTCCCGCAATGGTTTCCACGTTAAACTCTATGCACTGTGATTTGATTTTATATGTGATTATTGTTTCTCAACAAATGATAGATTGATGAATGGTTAAATCAAGGTAAAAAGTATTTTATATTGATTCACACACCCCCCCCCCCCTCAATATAATCATAAGCTCAACATAAGACTCTTCACGTGCATTGACCACGGCAATTTTTTGGGTGTGTAATGCAAACTAGATATACCATTTAGCTTACCTACAAATGTGATGCAGGAGCATCGTTGGAAATCGCGTGGATCAATACTTATCAATGTCAAGGAATCTATACGGGAGCTCAATCCTGGTAGTCACAGCAGATATTTTGAAGTCTTCCTAAACTCAACGCCAGAATTAATCTTTGGGGCATGCTTGAAATCAGGCCGAAAAAATTTGGAGGCATGCTTGGATGATTACGAGTGAAATGGGAGACTCCACTACGGCTCTGGAATGCGATTAGTCTAGATAGTCGTTTCGTTAAGTTATAAAGTAGACAAGTAGCCAGGAAAAACCCTAAGATCCCTCTATGATAAATATATGTTTTGTACGCCCGAATGAGGCTAGTTGCTAGTCGGTAGTTGGATGGAATAGAAGTTAGGAGAAGATTTCAGTAGTTTTGTTGTTAATTCACAGTAGTAACCATTAACATTTTGGAATAGAACAGAGGAAAATTGGTCCAATGCATGGTGTGAACATTGTTTGCAATTCTTTGTATTGTGTTTTCATGAATGAATGAATGAATCTCATTTTGAGTAGATGGAACGGTGAATGTTAGGATAAGTTTCAATTGTTTCTCTTCTTCAGAAGTAGTGCAAGGTGTGCACATAGAACGCAAGGAGTGCATTGACAGAATCTATTTCGATTCTGAATCTCATAAGAGATAACACGAAACTTTTCCTTTGCAAGGAGTGCAAAGAGACTAGTGCAAGGCGTGCACTCATCCGCAAGAATATGAACCTTGCGTGAAGATCTGGTGCAAGGAGTGCACAGATCCGAGATTCGACTAAGCGTCGAAGAGTCAGGAAAGGAGAACGCTAGGAAGGTGATAGGAGTTCCTCTTCGAGAAAATCCTTAAAATGTCTGAGTTATCAAAATCCCCAGAACGCAAGGATTGCGCGGGAAAATCGAAGTCTTCACAAGACCAAGCTCAGGAGGAATAACACTTTCATAAATGTTAACGAGATCCAAGAAACAGACTCACAGGAAGGACAAAGGTCGAAGCCTTTGAATCCTTCAAAATTATTCTGAATCTGAAGAAAGCTAAGCTAAGGAGGAAGAATCTCAGTCGTTCGGTCCAAACGCTAGAGAATCGAAATCGTCCATCAAGAGGGACGCGTGGCGAACAATCAGTGTTTTGCTGACTCGCATTGTGGAGAAGTCAAAAGGCAGAACGCTAAGAATTCGCGAAGCCCGAATCCGCAACTTGATCTGAGTCATTGGATCTAGGAGAGATCTAGACCGTTGATTGTTCAGGGTGAAATATTGACATTTCGGGGATCGGAGGTGACAAGTCTTTTGACTTCGCGAAA
>JASDQU010681477.1:16832-30833 GCA_032191745.1 Picea mariana
TGACCAAGCCGTTCCAACTTTCTGGCAATGAGCACAAGATTAGAAAATCCCTGACCTCATCATCAAAGTCCACTTTTACGGAACTTAGTTGATTAGTAACCGTACTAAAATCATTTAAATGATCTACAACAGACCCACCTTCTGACATCTTCATATTAAATAATCTCTTCATTAGAAATACCTTATTGGATACCGAGGGTTTTTCATACAATTTTTTCAATGCATCCATCAAACCCTTTGTTGTCTTTTCTTTGGAAATATTGAAATCCACCGACGCTTCCAGGCTCAGCCGTATCATTCCTAGAGACTTTATATCAAGAATCTCCCATTCTTCATCCTTCGTAGCCGCTGGCTTCTTTTCTATTCCACCCAATGGTAGGAATAGATCCTTCTGATATAAATAGTCTTCCATCTGCATCTTCCATAACTGGTATTTTTGGCAGTTAAATTTCTCGACCCTAAACTTTCCATCTTCCGACATTGCTCCCACTCGAACCAGGAACCCTCTTTTCCAGTGAGTTACCTTTCGCTCTGATACTAGTTGTTAGAAAAACAGGACCATGGAGCAATAAAATAAAACAAATGCGGAAACAAAACACAGAAGATACACAATACAATAGAGACACAGATTTACGTGGTTCACCCAGTGTGGGCTATGTCCACCAAAGAAATTGTCAGGTCCTTCCTTTATTATTATCTAACATATGAAGGGATACAACCTACAACAAAACCTGCTATAACTTCCTCTTCTTTCTCTTACAGTCTCCTATCTCATAATACAATATTCTCCATCATACATAGCCACAATACATTTCCCTCATAAAAGAGGGTTGCCTTCTAGGGAAAAAAACCCTAACATAATTTCTATCGTTAGATCTGCGACCTTATAATGAACGGTCCAAATTTACAATGAAATTATAATATACTTTTACAAGGCAATTTTTCCTTCGGGGGCTTCTCCCCCGAACCCCCGCTTTCCGCCATACCCCCCAGCCGAGGGGATATCCCCCTCGGACCCCGCAGAGGGGGCACCCCCCCTCTACACTCCCCCGTGTGGAAGAGTGTACATACTTCTATGGTGTAAATACTTCATGGGTTATAAATACGGATGAAAGTAAAAGACCTCTGAATCAGGAAGATAATCAGGCTCCACAACCAACATGAATGAACCTGCAATAGTAGCCTGTATGTCCAAGTGTGAAGCACAATTATTTAATACTTGTAGGTGGAATAATATTTGCAATTTCCGCAACTTTAGCTGGGTCTACCAATACTCGTTCTTGGCAGGCTATGTGGCCCAACAAATTTCCATGTGGCACACAGAAGATACACTTCCTGAGATTTAATGAGATTTGTAACTCTCTGCATATGTCAAACATTAGGCTTAGCAGTTATACATGTTCGTTAAGCAGACTATATATTGTCTAATCATCCATATAAAATTCTATGAACTTGTGAATGAACTCTCTAAAGGTTTTTATCACAATCCTAGAGAAAACTGCAGGGGAATTATTTCAACCAAATGGCATCACATTGTATGAAAAAGATCCCCATTCAGTAATGAAGGTGGTTTTTCTCTTGTCCTCTTCAGAAATCCTAACTTGATGGTATCCTGAGAATCCATCTGTAAATGAGTATGCTTCCTTCCCCGCAACATGTTCTAGAACCTCATCGGTACAGGGTGTTGGGAAAGGGTCATGCACACAGGCAGAGTTGAGGATTTTGTAGTCCACACAGACTCTAATATCCTCAGTGTCTTTCTTGCTTTGAATGACTATGGGGCTGACCCATTCTGCTTCTTCTACCAGAAAAATGAGACCTGCTTCTAACATTTTATCAATCTCCTTCTCAATTTATCTTTTATTATTGGGTTAAGATGGTATGGCCTATGTCTGACAGGCTTGGATCTTGGTTTTAACTCAATCTTAATGTTTCCCAAAACTCCTTTGATTCCCTTCAATTCTGAAAAAGTATTTGGGAACAAATCTTCGTATTCCCGCAGTAAACTATGTATTTCCTGACAGGTTTTCTCATCCCAGTAATCTCCCACCAAAGCTATTTTGGGTTGCTCCTGGGTCCTTATGTTGAATATCTGCAATTTTAATGGGTGATTGTAGGAACTATCGGTCTTGCTAGGTATGGTGTTTTGAATTTCTTTGTTCCCCTCAGTCTCTTTGATGGCTAGGTTTCTCCATTCTTCTAATTTGTCTAGGCTTTTTGAAGCTTTGCTAATCTGATAGCATTCTATAGGCTTTTCAATCATGGGTAAGTGGGGTTTACTCTGATGTTCTTGCATACGCTTGGGACATACTACAAGATCTGATCTGTTATTACTATTGGCTGTAAAAATAATTTCTTTAATCTTTTGTAGGACTAGTTCAAGCTCAGGGTACTTACTTGTAAATGAGAAGTATTTGCAAAATTGAGCTGCCAGTGCCTGCCAACCACAGGTCTGTCATTTGGTTTCCTCATGTATAAACCAAGATGTCGAGATTGGGCCTAGATAATGGGGGAATAACTGAACCCAGAAATGAGAGGGTATCTCTGCGGCCTACCACTGTGCCACGCTCTATTGAATGTGTATTCTAGGGTCTGATTCTCCACTGAACAGTTGCGCAACGTGGAGATATGTCTACATCTTTGATTCTAACTGCTCCCTATTCTAGAACCTGTACATGAGAGCTTGCTTTACCTCGTCCCAAGTTCTCAGTGCAACTTTATGAGTAGCCCACCATCTGGCGGGCTGTTCTGAAAAGATATATCTAGTACCGAGATTCTTTGATCTTCTCCCACAGTTTCTTCCATATTCTGCAAAAAGTTGCCTAGATCTAAGGTGCCATCATATATTGGGTGTTCTTTGACTTCGGTCCCAACCCATCTGGTCATTATGATAGTTGCACATCTTCTTGAGAATCTTTCTTGTAAACCTTGTTTCCAACTATCAAAATCCAGTTCTGAATCTTCGTCTGCTGACTGGATATTTCGCCAGCTTACTGATCCATATATAGTGGGGTTTATATAATCATTTCTTGTCCCAATTGTTACAGTGTATAGCTAGTCTAGGTATTCTCCTTCCATATTATTGTTTGTTGGTTCTGTGTACCTGGGTCCTACGTATGGATCCAAAGGTTGAACTACCTTGATTCCCTCAGCTTCAAAAGTCATGGTATCTTTCTTCAGATCAATTACTGCATAATTGTTGTAGGCCCAATCGATGCCAAGTAGGACAAGGTAGGGGTCCTTGTCTCCCATGATCTCAATGACTTCAAAGTCAGCCATTGTTTTTACTCCTTCTACATCGATTTCCATGTTCTCCAATCTTCCTATGGGAAATATACAGTATTGGTTTTCCATTCTTAACTAAATTGGGGAATAGGTCGGTCTCGTTTTGCCTAACGCTTCCCAGGTCTTCTTGGGCAGAATGTTCACATCTGACCCTAGATCTAGCATGATGTCTTTAATTTTGAAGTCATCTAACTGGGCTACCAGTCCAAATTCTTTTCTAGTTCTTACTTTTATTCGTTGCACTCTTTGAGTACTCTTCTCAGGAAGGTTAGCCCAAATCCTTGTTTTTGAGGTTTCTTCATTCCCTAGGACTAGGTACAATGCATTGTGCAACTTCTCTGTTAGTTGATCATTCCCCAGAATGTCATTGAATAATTGAAACCAGAGGTCAACTGTGTTTTGAGGTTGGTCAGGTTGTTTTGGTATGCCTATAGGGTTTCTAGTGTAGGGGGTGAAGCAAAGATTTGTGCCACTTTAGGGTATACAGCTGGTTGAGGGGGCTTCTCTTGCATTTTATGATTAGGAATATTCTGGAATACTTCTATGGCATCTTTAAAGAACAATTTTTGCTTTATGGGGTCGTACCTGTCTTCTTTAGATGCTTCTTTCTGAATCTGAGGTAGAGTATCAGCATCAGCTCCTGTCTTTGCTCCTCCTCGGGTGACAATGTTAAGGTTTGGCAATTGTCCCTTAGAAATCCTCTTGATCTCTGAACTGATGAGGTTAGTTCCTCTTTGTCATTCTCTATCCTCCCACTATGCGATTATCTCTGAGCATTTTTTGGTTATGTTTCTGTTGGATATACAATGAGAGCACCATGGTCGTCTTGGATTAGGGCAATCTCTAGCCAAGTGACCCTGTTCATCACAGTTGTAACATATACTCGGTCCTCTTCCCCCTATTCTCCCTCCTCTGAAGTCTCCTCTAGCTCCACCTCCTCGACCTCTTCCTAGTCCCTACGGGTTTTCATTCACCCTGAATGTTGTTCGGTCTAGCCTATCTGTAAGAGCGTCCAACGCTCTACATTGATTGGTAGTATCTGTGGTGGATGCGTAGAACTTCCAGTGTACGGTGTTTGGTACTATTGAATATTTCTGCATGATGGGGCATTGTCTTGGTCCATGCCCAAGGGTTCGACATATCTCACAATATTCCGTTGTAGGTGTTGTTTGGCCTCCTGGGAAAGCATGATATGGGGTGGGATGATGGAATGGTGAGTTCATCGATACTTATGCAAATCCTCCCGTGGGTCTTGGAAGGGATATAGTCAAACTCTAAGGAGGTCCCATCCCCCTTATTCATGGACATTAGTTCACCAAATGACCTTCTGTATAGCATTCTGTGCACCAAACTTGTGGTCATCCTGGTCTGGGTATCGTCAGCTCTTGAATCTTTTCTATAAGTGCTAATATTTGCCCTTGTAGTTGCACTAAATTTGCATCTACTGGGGGTTGGGTTACTCTTAGATTCCCATGGTATCTCGCCATGGCTTTGATCTTCATTGATTGTTCCAAGGCGTTTGTTAGTGTGGCTATCCATTGTTGCATTAGCGGAATCTGAGTCAAAGGTAGCAATCCATGAATGTACCACTCCCTTTGATGTTCTTCGTGGATTGGATGTGCCAACCTCCCTATGGAATCTTTGAACTTTTGGTTGTACTCCTAGGCTGATTCACCTTCTCTCTGCTGGATATCGTGCAACTCAGACAGAGCCTGTTGTTCTGACTGAGGTAGTTTGAAATTTCCTATAAACCTCATCGATACCTGGCCAAGTGTGAACGCTTGAACTTGCATCCCTGGTACTCCTGGTTCAATGATCTTCATGTACCACTTAAGAGTGCGACCCCTCAAGGTAGTCTGGAATTCGACCAACTTGTTCACATCCAGTGTCCCTCTGGATCTCCAGATGGATTCACACAAGATTCAGTGTTGTTCAACGTCTTCATATCCCTTACCCCAAAAGTCTGGGTATCGAGCAATTGACCCTCCCACATGNAGAGGGACACTGGATGTGAACAAGTTGGTCGAATTCCAGTGTCCCTCTGGATCTCCAGATGGATTCACACAAGATTCAGTGTTGTTCAACGTCTTCATATCCCTTACCCCAAAAGTCTGGGTATCGAGCAATTGACCCTCCCACATGGCTGTCCATTGTTGATCCTGTTGTTTGTATCAGTATGAACCCTAACGGTCCTTCTTGCGATCTACCAGGGGATCCCAATATCATCCCTGTACTCACACTTCCTGGTTGTGACTGGTTAACTAATTTTATTGGAACAAAATTTGTATGAGAAGGTAGTATCGAACTCACATCTTGTATAGAAGGCACTTTGGGTAAGAGTGATATGGGGCTGGCGCCACTGGCTTCGAGGTGGATTTCTTTGATATGGGGGGTCTCATTAGCTTCCACTGGGATGATCTCTTCAGTCGGATTCTTGATCTCTCCTGTTATTGGGGCTAAATATTCTCTTTCTCCTCCAAGATTCATGCCGACTTCCTCCTCTCTTACATTCATGCTTCCTCCTTCTTGTCCCACCTCCTGGGGACTTCTTTCTCTCCTTACTTCTCTCTCTTTCAATCTTTGACTGGCTAGTCATTCCTGTCTTTTCATCCTCTACAGTTCTTCCATCTATCTTTCCTCTATTTCTCCCGATCCTTCTTCTTTCCTCATCTTTTCAGACTATCTTGCGGCTTTATTGATCTTTCCATGCCACCATTTTTCAACTATGGTGGATTTCTTCAAGGCTCCCTCATCTCTCAAATCTGTTTCTTGTTATTTTCCCCCCATTTGTCAAAGAACCCTTCCCCTTTCTCATTCCATGACTTTCACCCCATCTCTCCCTACCGCAAGAGAGGGTGTTTACACTGCCATCTCGATCGGGGATATAATCAACATCCCTTCCTCCACCAAGAAAGTTTTAATCCACAGGGGGATATCTCTTAACAGTCTTCCCCTTGCGCCTTTCTTGAAAATTTCCTCTGCTCACGAGAAAGACTAGTGGTTCTTAGCTATAAATTTGATTATGTATCCTTCTATCGTGGTGCTAACCGAAAAATCTAAAGCTCGTGTGACTGAGAAATCTAGCCTGTGGAGTGCTGCTAACTTGTCAGTATCCCATGTGCAAATCTTCTTGACCTATCCCTAGAAATTTGGAGCTTCTTGGAGTCTCTTGATCCATTGAAAAAAATCTTTCAGGAATTTAACCCAGAAAATCATGTACTAGTTGCTTGATATTTCTGAGTAAAAGATTGCTTCCCTAGTAGTTCCCACTGATTTTCTTCTTAGTTCCTCTTCTTTCCATGTGAAGGCGTCACAGTTTATTTCCCACCATTGATCAATGTGATATCTATGGATCAGCAGTAGTATTCTTCCTACAAGTTCCCTTTTAATATGGGTCTCGACAACAGAACCATTTTGTTGGCACAGATTTGATCAGACCAGGGTTCTTCTCAGGTTACCAACAAAAGGTACTATGTAGTCTAGAGTGCTGGCATTTTCATCTCCTTCGAAGAGAAGAAGTCTCACCCAAAGCGTTGTTGAGACATAAATATAGGGAAGGGTAGGGAGAATACCAAAGAGAATCCATAGATCATCCATAACTCATTCTTGTTCTTGCGCAAGAGAAATATCAGATCTGAAACATCTAACAGTAATAATTGAACCTACTTATGTTATGAATAGTTGTTGTCCCTTGACCAAGTTTTGCGGAACACTTGGTCATATTTGACTGTTTTTGGACATCTACACCCTATCAAAGATGGATCGCTAGGTGAAGCAGAGATTAGGGGATCTCGACCCACTTTTGGGTCCCTTTTAGGGTTTTGGGTTAATGTAATGGGAAAGGGATGTCGTCCCATGGGTTTACCCATGTTTTAGGCCTTTGTTGTAAAGTATAAATACGTAGCTAGGCAATGTAAGAAGAGCTGATGACTTAGTGATAGTAATTAGATCTATGTGATCGAATGTAAATGCTATGTGCATGATTGTAAGAGGCTTCCAGAGATGAGTGCAAGTGATGTAAGTGTTGAGTGCACAAATTGTAAGAAGGCTATGTGATATATATACTCGAGGAAGGAGGATCTAGCGAGGTGCATGTAGATCTCCTGTCCTATGCAGAGTATGAGTTAAGCTCTGTGCTGTAATCAGATTGACCAAAGCTAATAAAGAAGAAGAAGACTTTTTGTACATATCCCCAGGGTGGGGGTGAACCACGTAAACCTATGTGTCATGCTTTATGATGTTGCTTCCTTGTGTTTTCACTATCTTGCTAAGTACTATGCCATGATTAGATAGATTTCCTTATGCTTTGTGATTCACTAGATGTATATGAATAGTATATATGATGTGTATGAGGATGCTTAGTGCTGATCTATAGGATCTAATATGTTTTGTTGTTGCTAAGCACTGAAATATCTTATAACTGAGCAAGAACTATGACGTTTTGTCTTATCTGCGTAGTACAATAAGCGTGAATAGTGAAGAATGAACTGTGCTAAGTGATTTGTAAAGGATATAATCATAGATCTATGTCCCAGCTAAGGTTGCAGACACATGAGTCTTTCAACCACCCCTGCCTCTACCTTGGGTGAAACTTCATCTGCTTCGTAGGTGTTGCCAAAAGGGTTGGTAGTTAGGGCTTTGTTGGTTCACTCTTGAGCATTGAGCCCTGGGTCTGCCCCTATGCCAACAATAGTGCTTTAAGCATAGAACCAGTAAATAGAACTCACAAAACATAAAAGAACAATGTAATGCACAAGTAAAAATACAAAGACACATCCTATTTTAAAAATTTGGTTCTCCTTTATTATATTCCCTCTGAGATATTTCTTGCACTACAGACTCAGAATTACATAGAGATGTTCAATACAGACCCTTGGCTCTAGGCCTCAGCCATAGAGTTATAATTCCCTAACTGATAGGTCTCGTTCATTACAGACTCTCCTCTTCTTGACTTACGACAGGTAGTAGCGACTAATCCCAAAACCTCGGGTGACTCTAATAGACATGACTCAACCCAACCCTAATCAACCTAAAGTTGAACGGATGAAAAACATAACAATACCAACCTAACCAACCCTATTACAATTATATTCAATCCTATATATAGTTGGGTTATGTTTTCCTATTCATCTTTCTCGCCTTCTTGTTCTGTTGCAACTATTTGTTGCTTAGGTGGCATTGCGCTAGCATCCACAATTGCTTTCTGTTATTCTTCCTTCCAGCCTCTGATGAATTTTGCATGACTCATGCTTATTCAAAACTTGTGCAATTCTTTCTCAAAAATGAAGGGCCCAACACATGACACAGAAGAATGTCCAAAACTATTAGTAAAGATCCAGGAAAAGAGTAACCAGAACAACCAAAATGTTCAGTGGATCTCAGCCGAGGCAAGGGATGAATGACGTAACATCAACATAGTCACCCGTGGAGGAGCCAAAATAGGGAACGACACAGTCTAACAAGACCCAGTACAACACCAGTGGGTGAAGAAGAACATTGAACCAAGGAAACAGTTCGACGCATAGAAGGAGAAGGAGATATTTAAGCTAGCCTGACAAGAATTTCAAAAGGAGGACATTGAATTGAATTCAATTGCACATGAAAGAAAGGAAGCACTAGAATACGAGATGCCTCCATTATTGGATCATACCAACAAAATACAACCCATGGGACAATTAAGTATAATCAAAGGATTTTTTCAATCATGTGTCAAAGTATTAAATGATCCATCATATGTGAAAATACTACAAAACATGTTAGAAATATGTAGTATAGAGACGAAAGGAAAACTAGAACAAAAGAAAGTCAATCACCCATATACAAGGAGAAGAACAAGTAGGGAGTTCAGACTGAATACGAACATCAGATATTTCAACATGGTAGACATCATACTAGATCTAGGATCTGAAGTGAATGTAATACCAAAGAAGACATGGCAATGCATGGGAGATCCCACATTAGGATATTCACCTACTCAACTGAAACTAGCAGACCAACATAGATTCCTACCAATTGGTAGACTAAAAGGAGTGACAATAGACTTGGATGGGGTGCATACTAAAGAAGATTTTGAAGTGATTGAAATAGTGGATGGAACAACACCATATCCAACGTTGCTTGGTCTGGATTGAGAGTTTGAAAAATAGGCCATAATAAATTTGAAGACAAGGAAAATGACATTTGAGTTAGGAGAATACAAGGTCATTGCGCTATTAGACCCATCAGAAGAGAAAAGGTTTGTAGAACCCACTTGCTTAGACTTAGAGGAAATCATCTAGTTGTACAGAACAACTGTGCGTGATGAGGATTACATAAACCCAAATGCAGATGGGATACTCAGTTGGCGGATCATTAATTCATGTACGATAGAATCAGATATCGGCTTAGAGAAATGCCAACAAAGGATAAATGAATTTTCTACGAGAATATGTACACGAATAGACCGCACAGTAAGATGGGTAGGCATGGAAATAAGGGAACCACCTAGCTTCCACAGAGTAAACGATCTAGAAGTATTCTTGGCACAGTATGAAGATGAAGTTTCATAGAATCAGAGACTCTTATCACTTGATATAGCACTCAAGGCCACACCTGCAAGATGGTGGGGCACACACAAAGAGATAATCACATATTGGTACCAATGTAAGCGGTTGCTGCGCATAAGGTTTGGTGGAGAAGGGAAAAATAACAAGAAGTAGAAGTATGAGGGAAAGGGGGCACCAATAGAACACTTGGAGAAGCATAGAACATTGTGGAAAATGACACCCCTACAAGAATGGCCTCATCATTTCATACACACTCTAGAGGGCATACCAGTGAACTGGTATACAGACTAAGAACTGCGCAAAGGAACTGCAACCTAGACGGTATTGCAACAAAATTTCACAGTCACTTTCTCATTTGAGCATGAGAACCCCAACATATATGAAGCTCTTAAACATATAAGAGGGGTGATATTCATCAAGGAACCATAAGTCGAACTCATAACAGAAGAAAAACAACAGAACAAACAAACAGTCAAGGAACTATTTTCATGTTACCATGCGCACGAAGACACGCCAGAGGAAGATGATCTACGCGATATTCAGATCGAGGAAGAAGGAGGTGAGAGATAAGTGGAGGGTCGACCTATAGAATTAGAATTCATTGTTGCGCTGATCAAGGTGAATAAATTCAACATTGGAACAGTTGAGAATCCCAAAATGGCCAGCATTGGCAACTACTGGGATGCACAGACAGTAGAAAGCATAACAGAGTTACTGCGTGAGTACAACGACCTATTTCCCACAAAATTTACAGAGATGAAAGGTATAGTAGGAGAGCTAGGGGAAATGAATATACCACTCAAAGATGACACGAGACTGATCAGACAAGGACCATACATATTGAACTCGATATATAAGCAGAAAGTCAAAGCTGATATCGACAGGATGCTCGACTCTAGAATCATAGAACCAGTCGAAGAATCGGAATGGATAAGCCCGATGGTAGTTCAAGTAAACAAATTAGGGATATGGATATGTGTCGACTTAAGGAAATTTAATGATGCATTCCTACATGAACCATTCCCTACATCATTCACGGATGAAGTGTTGGAGAACATAGGAGGACACAAAGCTTACTCATTCACTAATGGATTCTCGGGCTACCACCAGATCAAGATAGCACAGGAAGACATATACAATACCACCTTTGCAATAGAATAGGGATCCTACCAGTACACAGTATGTCATTTGGACTGAAGAATGCACCAGCAATATTTTCCAAAGTAGTCATCATTGCGTTCAAGGAATTCATCCACCTGTTTCTAGAGGTATACTTGGATGATTGGAGAATCTATAGTTTGTTGAAAGAACATGTAGAGGTCTTACAACTAATGTTAGAAATATGTAGGCAGTGCCAGATATCATTAAACATAAAAAAATCTATATTCGAAACACCGTTTGGGATATTATTGGGTCATATAGTATGCAAACAAGGTTTACTAGTAGATCCCGCAAATATCGCAGTAATTGTTAACTTGCCTCCACCAAAAATAGTCTATCAGCTAAGAGCGACATTTGGAAACATGAGGTACTATATAAATTTCATCAAAGAATACTCGCAAATTACCACACCAATGGAAAAATTGTTAAGAAAGGATACAAAGTTTCAATGGAATGAAGAGTGTCAACATGGTATAGATACCCTGAAGGAAAAGATGGTCACCACACCAATATTAGTATTTCTAGATTGGGAGAAGACATTCCATGTCCATGTAGATGCATCATCCATATCACTTGGAGCTATCTTGGCGTAGCTAGGAGCGAGGGATTTCGATCACCCCATAGCGTTTGTGAGCAAAAAGTTATTATAATCAGAGCAGAACTATAACACTATAAAGAGAGAAGGCCTAGGTATGGTCTACACACTACTGAAGTTCAGACATTAATCATTGGGAAAACACTTTAAGATGTTCACATATCACTCAGCCCTTAAATACGTAGACAAAAAGATAGTGTTCGGGGGGAGACTCTATCGATGGTTACTATTGTTTCAAGAATTTGACTTTGAAGTCCTAGTCAAGCCAGGAAAATTGAATGCAGGACATGACCACCTATCAAGGGTCACAAATGGATAAGAACCTATGAATTTAGCAGACAACTTCCCAGATGAAAAGTTATTTTCAGTCTAGATCACTGATGAATACTTTGTAGATATCATTCAGTCCTTAGCACAGGCACTGCAAAGTAGGAATACAACACCGCACAGAAGAAAAACCTGGTAGTCTAGGTTGCTGACTATCAACTAATCACAGGAAACTTATACAAAATGGGTGCAGATAGCATCTTGTGAAGATATGTGTTAGAACACAAAATACTAAGAGTTTTAACAGAAACCCATGATGGAATAGAAGGAGTAAATTATGCAGGAAAAGCTACTGTGCATAAGGTATTGCACGTAGAAATATGGTGGCTGACCATTCAAAGAGACTTGAAGGAGTACTGCGAGAGATGCAACATCTGTCAAAGGGTTGGTAAACCCAACAGAAGGGATGAGATGCCACTATGACCATAGGTAACATTGCAGGCATTTGATAAATGGGAAATAGACTTTTTGGGACCAATCAACCCACCAGCAAAAAGAACATGAGCAAAGTACATCATCACAGAGATGGAGTAGCTAACAAGATGGGTGGAAGAAACACCAGTGAAGGATTGCAGTGCAAAAACAATAACACACTTTTTATTTGAACAAGTAATCACTAGATTTAGATTCCCAAGAGTTTTGATGAGCGACCAAGGAACTCACTTCATTAACAACACGATCAACGCCATGACCGAAGAGTTTGAAGTCCATCATCAGAAGAGCATACCATATCATCCATGAGAAAATGGCAAAGTGGAATCATTTAACAAAATCGTTGAGAATGCACTGACAAAGATCTGTAATGTCAACAGGGATGATTGGGACCTCAAAATACCATTAGTACTGTGGTCCTACAGGACTACGTGCAATAATTTGACAGGGAACATGCCATTTAAACTGGTATATGGCCAAGAAGCAATGGTTCCATTAGAATTTTTGGTACCCATTTTGCGTGTAGTAGCAATTACACACATGACGGAACGAGTCGCAGTACAAGAGAGAATAAATCAATTAATGACCATGGAGGAAGATAGGATCTTATCACGGTTCCACCAATAAGTTTAGAAAGCAAGGGACAAATCTTGGCATGAAAGACACATCAAGAATAAAACCTTCAAGGAGGGAGATTTAGAATTGATGTATGACAGCAAATCATTTCAGCACCCAGGAAAGCTCAGAATGCGTTGGCTAAGACCATACGAAGTAAAACCTATCATAGATGGAGGGGTTGTACAATTGAAATACTTATTAGGTGCAGAACTTAGAGGAATGATCAAAGGGATCCGACTGAAACTATACAAGGACAGTCGACCACCCACAATTGGAAGAGCCACTGCGCAGTGAGAAAAAAAAACCAGAATTTTAAACAATAACAACAGAGGCATAATGCATTGAAAGAAGAAGGAGCACGCACACTTAGGAATACAAACTTAGTGAGTAAAAGGCCAACGACCATGTCACAATGGAAACAAGAGGGAAAAGGAAAGATGGAAAAAGTAGTATGAAACGATGGATTTATGCAGAATTGAATGTCAGAAAGGACCGACTGGACACCGCATTAAGCACATCAACTAGAGACGGCAAGGGAAAGTAATGGAAAGTATGAAGGAACCAGAGGTTCATTGAATCCTTATTAAATGTAGTGTCTTAGACAAGCTTCATGCGATGACCATACAAAACATGGACATGGGAGAAAACAGGTTATTGCGAGATTGGAGAAGAAAAGAAGATTGAGAGAGTATATAGAGAATAGAGCAAAGCTCACAGAGGTTGTCTAAGTTACGAAGTGCAATGAGAAATCAAAATTCACCACTATGGCACCACCTAAACAAGTAGAGGTGACCCAGACTACCCGACACTCCAGAATTAGAACCAGGGCATAGGCACAATCACAAGAAGGTGAACAACAGCCGCTAGAGATCGTTAATGTTGACCAAATCCCATCACCAGATACAACACCGGTGAACCCCACACCCGTGGTGGAAGAGACCCAACAGCTAGCACTATAAGGCATGAATGTAGATATGCCGATAGAGGCACATGAGAAACAAAACTAAAATGAAGAAACCCTAAAGGAGGTTGCTACAC
>JASDQU010681477.1:54148-66334 GCA_032191745.1 Picea mariana
AGCAACTCAACTAGAACAATAGCCAAACTCATTCTATCCAACAAAGTTTAAGGTGCTTTGGGGGTGGTTTTGTGCCTATGGTTGGGTGATAATGGTGTAGCATTGTGTATGGTGAAACAAGCACAATATTCTAACACAAGGTTGTTCTCAAATTGTGGTGATATTTGTATAGGCTGAAAGGAAAAGGTTGTCCTCAAATTTAGTGATATTGTACTTGTTAGGAGAGATGGTTTTTCCCTTAGAATTTTTGAAGTTAGAAAGGTTACAAAACTAAATTTTTTGTATCATATGTGTTTATGATTCATCTCTAATCCTTTGTATTTCTACTGCATATAATTTAAGTCAATAATTTTTCGGTGTAAAATTGTTCTGTGATAAAAACTAGGCTTTATAATTACTTCACTAGGAAGCAATTTTCAGATCTGAAAATTGGTCACATAGAGTTGCATGTGAAAATTGACATGGTATCAAAGCTTGGGATCTAAAGAAAAGGGGATCATATTGAGACACATTTCAGGATACAACATTGGAAGAATTTTTTTCTTGTTCTTGTTCCGGGAAGGTCACAAGTGATAGCTAAGAGAGGGAGTTGTAGCAGTGTTGAGAATATATCTCTGAGAGGGAGATACAATGATAGTTGTAGGTGGAAACATGTTAGATGGTCTCTAGTTCGAGACATGGAGAAAATTGTATAGACAAGGATTTTTGGACTAATGTAGCTCGGTGGTGTGGCATGTTGGGAGTTTTGGTGGATTGGTGGAGAGCCCGAATCATAACAATATGTTGTGTGGTAGGTTTCAACCCTGTGGATGGACTTCCAATGGCTTTTCATGGTGAGTTACGATGGTTGTAGCTCAGGTGATTTGGAACAAACAAGATTTATTCATGTGTATTTAAGGTTGACGAGATAGATTCCTCATTGTTCCGGAGAGTTGCACATTATCGAGGTAAGACAATGTATGAGGAATTTGACCTAGGAGGATGAGGACACTTGCAGAGATGATTTGTAGAGTTATATAGTGGACTCGACCGAGTGTCCATCCGCAATTTAGGACTATTCAGAGAGAGGACACATGTTCAGTTTTAGTGTAGACACATATATTTTTCGGTGACTTGGATGATGGAATTGGGAAAACATTCATTGGATGGTCATGACTTGGGTAAGAAGGATTCTTTCCTTGGAGGATTGCATGGTTCTTATACATTGGGAATCACTATCATGTGACAGGGGCACAATATTTGTTTGTGAGCTTCATAGTTTCTGACTCAAGTATGTACGAGGAGATTGGTATGATGACCAGACATGTAGTATAGGGATATGGTGTAGTGGTATTCCATATGTAGTCATGGGATGTGTTGCGAGTGGAAAATGTGTATGGGTTCTAGGAGTGTGTTCGCAACCTTATCGATTGAGGAGTAGGGCTATGTGGTGTTGTTCCAATATGGAAAGGTGTTATTAGATTCCCATAGGATCTATCCCGGGAACATCATTGGTCCTAAATTTAGATAGGGAAAAGTATATAGGTTGATGGGACAACCTATGCATGCTATAAACAACAAGATCATAGAGACATATGAGGTGGAGAAGGTAGCTCCACCAATGGTGAGGTAGGTGGCCCCACCAGTAGTACGGGTTCAGAGGGAGAACGTAGCTCCATGAGTGGTGAGGCAGGTAGGCCCACCAGTAGTGTCGGATCAGAGGGAGATACTGTTCATAGGAATTCATCCCTCAAGATCTGGTAGGGAGGAGTAACATGCCATGACATTTCAAAGGAGATTAGAGTTTAGACAAGGTCAACATATTTAGAGGGAGAAGGTGGCTCTAGATATTGTATAGACTTAGAGGGAGTCGAGTTTCATAGGGAGCATGTGGACTTGGAGGGTGTCCGATCTCATAGAGATTCAGTTGGCTCAGATGGAGAGCCATTCATGTAGAGGGAGTTCCCCCTCAGGTTCAAGTGGGAGAGAGACGTAATCCCGGACTGGTTACTTATGGTTGAAGTGTCACATCACTATGGATCTAACCTTGATCAATCACATCACAGGGCTGAGCATGCAGGGTTGTGACCCACAAGATTTTTACCCTGGAAAGACCTCAGATCGAGCATTAGCGTAGAGAATCAAAGAGACTTATGGAAATATCAATAAGGGAACACGAGGTTACAAGGTAAACTCTATCCATAATGATGCAGTGTGCCTCGCATGTTAGTTGATCGCAAGCAAGATAGTTCGCAACTACCCGCCCAGCCAAGTGACTGGATTCATAGTTGACCTTGTAGGAAAGTACGCGGAGGGACTATAGATGAATTGGGTGCAATACCTTGTAAACCAATTAGAGCTTGTTTGCAAAGAAGTGCAAGACCAAGGGCATGAGTTCCACTTTAGCTGGATTCTCATCCTAATCACATTCATTGCATGGGAAATGATAGAAGGTGCAACCTTCCCCGACATCGAGCCCTTTGAACCTCTGGCCATGAAGTTATGTACGCTATGGTACTTTAATGATATGAACAAGCAGTGGCAATCCAATGTCATCTTCCATACTTACTACAACCAATTGGAACAAGCCATCCATTCCTAGCCCTGGATGACCCTGAATACCCTCCATAGGTTTCGCCCCTTAATGAAGTTCAGCATGGACCGCCACTTCATTTATATAGCAGGGTGTGCTGATGAGCATAAGCAACAGTTGCAGTCATATTACAAGCTAATAGAGGAAGACTTAGAATAAATCACTAAGGAATGGTCAGCGGACCTCCTTATTCCATCCAATCCTGCCAAGTTGTCTGATGCAGATATCCCAGAAGCTGCCCAGGATACACCCAAGCCAAGGAAGACAAAGAATCCTGAAGAGGTTCATGATGTAGACAACACATTTGTGAGGACTACATCCATTTCACCAGGCGAAGGGGGTGATGGAGAAGAGATCGAAGGTGCAGAAATTGAACAATAGAAAATCCAAGTACCACCACCTAGGGATGAAGATTCATCAAAGAAAATGAAGTTTTCACCTCTAAAACATTCCTCCTGGAAGAAACATAGAACCCCTGTAACCAAGATGTGGACTACCCAAACACTCGATGATTTTAATTTCATCATCACAGTTGTGAACGATGCTTCACAGGAGGCATTAGAAAAGCAGGAGGTGAAGTAGGAAAAAATGTATAATTGCATCGAGATTGAACTCCAAGGAGTGCAACAGGCACTCCATTCTAGCTGCGCAGTCTCCACGGTGCCTCTGACAGCAGGAATAGTAGAACCAGGAGATGATCTAGCCCAATTGCACCAGATCACCGATAAAGTCGAAGCTTGCCTTCGACGAGCTCAAGAAGAAACAACGCAAGCCATCTAGGATTTGACAGAGGGACAAGGAGTACTTGTCAAGCAGTGCAATGTTGGCAAATGACAAAAACCTGCTCTTCAAGCACAGCCGGACAACGAGAAAGTAGAGCTACAGTAGAGCAAGGAGTAGTTGATCACAGAGAAGATAGAAGTAAATAAACTGGTTAGCAAAGCAATTCTCTCTATGACCGTCATAGAAGTGAAAGCTTAAGAATGGATTCTGCAGTAGGTGGCACATCTCGAAGAAGTGATCCAGCAGCTTCAACAGCGCATCGCAGACTTGGAACTTCGTACTGTGCCCGAGACCCCTCAAGAAATCAAAGACCTAAGAGAAGAAACTGCTCGCAGCGTAGTTGGAAGAATGAAATCTCTTTCCTTGGAGTGAAATAAGTTGAACTCTAGGAGCACTCAGACGTATGAAAACCTCACAGAGAATCCAGAGTTACAAGCATTGGAGTCCCAACTCCAAGAAGTGAAGCAGCATGCAGATATGTTACAGGTGCAGCTAAAGGCCTTGTCACCAGTCGAGAGAGTGAAGAGGTTTCCAGAGAAATGCACGGCCAACAACAGATCCACACAATCTAGAACAAAGTGATGGAAGTCTCTCAATGACTTCAACCAGTGCAAGAGAAGGCATGACAACTATTCTCTGAAGTTGAAAGCCAAGGAGTAGAACTTGAACAATTTGTGAGTGCAATAGAACAATGCCTAGAACGACCATTCAATGACGCACTCATCCAGGATTTCACTGATCAAGAAGCAGTATCATTGCAGCAGGTTGAAGTAGCTCGATCCAATCTCTAGGCATTCGAGGCAGAATTTCTTAGACCAGAGTGACTCGGGATGAGTCACAGGTGAGTGTTGGGGGCATGTTGGCCCTTGACAAGGTTTTGAAGTTACTTGGTCATATTTGACCATTTTTGGGACTTCGACAACTTGTCGAAGATGGAGTGCCAGACGAAGCAGAGATCAAGGGATCTCAGCCCAATTTTGGGCCCCTTTTTGGGTTTTGGGAATATGTAATGGGAAAGGGATGTCGGCCTGTGGGTTTACCCACGTTTAGGCCCACTTTTGTAATGTATAAATAAAAATCTAGGTAGAGTAAGTAGAGAGATGGATCGACATCTATGTGATGTTAGGCCAAAAAGATAAGTGCTAATAGATTTTGTAAGTACTCTATGCATGACTGTAAGAGGCTGAGTGCAAGCCACTATAAGAAGTTGTAGAAGGCTTTGTGCTATAGCGCAAGGAAGAAGGATCTAGTGAGCTACGCAAATCTTCTGTCCTATGTGAAGTAGGGTTTTGGCAGCTCTATGTTGTAATTTATTGAAGACACTAATAAAGAAGAAGAGTTGGTGGGCGTATCCCCAGGACGGGGGTGAACCACGTAAATCTGTGTGTTATGCTTTGTTCTTGGACTTGATATGTTTATCTCTTGCTAAGTGCTTTGATATATTTAGATAGATCTATTTATTCTTTATTTTTCTTAGATGTGTATGAATGTTAGATCTAATAGGTATGAATATGCTTAGTTCTGATCCAGGATCTAATCTGTTCTACTATTGCTAAGTGCTGAAATACTTTAGATCTCATTAAGTGCTGCGATCATCTGTGCTATCTGCGAAGTATAATAAGGGTTGGATATTGATGAATGATCGAGGCTAAGTTCTTCGTAAGAGATATAATCACATATCTGTGTCCCAACTAAGGTTGCAGACACCCAAGTCTTGCAACCATCCCTGACTCTACCTCAGGTGAGACTTCATCTACTTCGCATGTGTTTCCAAAAGGGTCGGTAGTTAGGGTTTTGTTGGTGCATTTTTGTAGCGTTGAACCCTGGGTCTACCCTTGTGCCAACAATGATCCCCAACCTTTGCTATATTGCGCACTAGGATCATGGTAGCTAACTTGCAAAAAATTATTTCTAGGATCGTACATCCATTTGTTAGTCCAAACATTCTCTCTATGCATAGGTATAACATATCTTTTACTATTCTTATCATATCTACTCATATAAAATCTTCTTTCATATATCAGTGCCCTATTTTTCAAGCTATGACAAATCTTATCAAACATACCTAGATCCATACTTTAGAAACACAAATTTCCACTAATCTTATCTTCAGCAGAGCATAAAGCTTCCAGATCTAAAACTTTTCACTATTATTACCTTTATCAGAGCACAAAGCTTGCAGATCTTACCTCTTTTCTTCATATCTGACCCTTCTTGGCACAGAGCTTCATAGATCAAGTAGAATACTGTGCACTAGAGCGATAGATCTATGCAGTGAGTTTTCACAATTTTAGGTCATATCTTCGCACAAAGCTTCTTTTTCCTCAGTTCCCAACAATCATAGTTTCATGTCCCAACAACGGAACCACTTGTTGGCATAGGGGCATACCTAGGGTTCAACACTACAAAAATGCACCAACAAAACCCTAACTACCAGCCCATTTGGCAACACCTACAAAGCAGATGAAGTATCACCCGAGGTAGAGGCAGGGATGGTTACAGGACTTAGATGTCTACAACCTTAGCAGGGACACAAATCTGTGATTATAAAACTTGACAGAGCACTCAACAATTAACATTCATCTATATCCAGTCTTAGTTACAGAGTGGTTAAACCCTAGTTACATAGTATCACAGTATTCATTCATATCTAAGGTATTTAAGAACTAAGCATATCCACATAGGTTAGATCTATACTATTAAGCAAATAGCATTAACATATCTATATACCATTCATTTATATTGAAGCACTAAGAACATTAACATATAAACACATCAACACATCATACAAAGCGGAGCAACACAGCATGTATGTGGTTCACCCCCACCCTGGGGCTACGTCCACCAACTTTTTGTCTTCTTTATTATCTTCTTCAATCAGTTACATGCATAGAGCCTCAAAAACCCTACTCCACAAAGGATAGGGGATATTCACATCTCGCTAGATCCTCCTTCCCCAAGTAGATCTAATCACACAGCCTTCCACAATCTCTTACAATGACTTTCACTTAGCTCTGCAAGTCTCAGATAGTATGCATCAAAGCAATCTCCACTTAGAACTTAGCATTGTAAATCACATAGATTGGACTACAACCATCACTTGCATCTAGCCAAAGGGCACTTAGCCATTCCTTCTGACAACATTGACTTAGCATCTATTTATACATACAAAATAGGCCTAAGCATGGGTAAACCCATGGGCCAACATCCCATACCCATTACATAATATTGAATCCCAAAAAGGGCCCTAAAAGGGGCCGAGATCCCACAATCTTTGCTTCATCCCGTGCTCCACCTTCGACAGCCTGTACAAGTCCCAAAATTAGGTCAAACATGACCAAAGATCCTCAAAACTTGGTCAAGGGCCAACAGTTAGATACATAAAGTTTTGGAAAATAACTAAAATAAAATAAGGACAGGTAAATAAGTAACATGTTCAAGATATTGTACTTTCAGGAATTGTAGTGAAAGATGAATCCACAGACAAAAAGACAGAACTCAGAGCTCAGAGAGATGATGAATCTACCAATGAAGATGGCAATGAATACACATCAGATCCGAAATTATTTTGATCGATCCGGCTTAGAGACTCCCAGGTAACATGAATATTATGTAGGGGGAGTCTATGAGATAGTTTTGACATACCAAAGAACCATCCTTCGAGAAATTTGTGAAGTTTGAGTAGACACGTCCAGAGCAGTCAGTTAGCAGAAGTATAATTTGATAGTTGTAGTAGTGAAGACTTCATGATAGTATAGTAATAAATTGGTCAGCATTATGGACAGTTGTGCAGTAGATTCTTGGACAGTATAGACAAAGATGGATTTGTAAGAACACTTAGCAGGTTTGAACGGATATATGGCAGTGGACAAGAGCATGGATTTATAGATTGGTTCAGAGACAAACGAACATTATGGATGTTAGTTACACAGGAAATGGCTCTAACAATGCTAATGGATTCCAATTTGACATATATTTTTTGGACACGTGTAGTACATACAACAGTTCAAATTCAAAACAGAGTAATGCTCAAAAACAACAATGAGAAAACTCCCTACGAGGTATGGAAAGGAAGACCAACAAATGTGAAGCACTTTAGAATATTTGGAAGCAAATTCTACATCGAAAGAGAATATGACAGAATGGGAAAGTTTGAGTCTCATGTGGACAAAGGAGTACTTGTTGGTTAGTCAAGTACAAGGAAAGAATACAAGTGTTACAATATGAGGTTGAACAAAGTTGTGGAAAGCATCAATGTAGCAATTGATGAAATAGGTGAACGATAGTTAAAGGAAGAAGAAAATGAATCAATGGAACAAATTTATGAAGAAGAAGCAGAAGATGAATAAAAAGTAGAAGGGAAATATGAAGAGGATCAGACAGAAGTAGAAGAGCAAGTTCAGCAAGTGCCTCCAAAGACACCTAGAAAATGAGTACAGAAGAATAATCCTTCAGATCATATTATTGGAAACAAGGATGTAGGAGTTGAGATTAGAAGAAGAATCCATTCACCAAAACAAACTCACCCAACACTCTTATCTACGATTTAACCAAACAGTTTTGAAGAGGCCAACAAGGATGAATTCTGGAATAAGGCCATGGATGAAGAATGGGATCAAATATAGAAGAATGACACTTGGGAATTGGTTCCAACACCAAATAATAAAAATATGATTGGAACAAAGTGGGTTTTCATAAATAAATTGAATGAAGATGGACATGTTACAAGTAAAAAAGATAGATTGGTATGTAAAGGATACGCATAGGTCGAAGGAATCAAATTTGAAGAGATATTTTCCCCAGTTGCCAGAATGGAAGCAATCTGATATTTTTTAGCTTATGCATGCTCCGAGAATAATAAAGTGTATCAGATGGACATGAAATCAAATTATTTGAATGGGGAACTTGAAGAATAAATCTACATTGAACACCCAAAAGGTTTTCAGTTGTCAGAGAACGCATATTATGTGTGTAAATTAAAGAAGGCCTTGTATGGTATAAAACAAGCTCTTAGAGCATGGTACTCTAGACTGGATAAATATCTACAACAGACAGGGTTCAGAAAAGGAAGTGAAGACATCAACCTCTACATCAAGGTAACTCAAGATGGTATTTTATTAATTGAATTTTATGTTGATGATATTATTTTTGGAAGTAATGATGACAGGTTAAGCCAGAAATTTGCAAAGGATATGTAGAATGAATTTGAAATGTCATTACTCAGAGAACTATCCTTCTTTCTGGGTCTTCATATATGTCAAAGGAACCAAGGAATTTTTATTTCTCAAACTAATTATATCAGGGAAATGATAAATAAGTTCAGAATGAAAGGTTGCAAACCAGTTACCACTCCTATGAAAACCAATTGCAAGTTGAGAAAAGATGATGATTCAAAGTCTATAGACCAGAGGCAATACAGGTCAATGATTAGTAGCTTACTATATGTGACAACATCCATACCATATGTAATGCAGGCAATTGGACATGTGGCACTATTTCAAGCAACACCAAAGGAATCACATGTCTTAGAAGTGAAAATGATTTTCAGATATCTCAAACGAACATAAGAGTTTGGATTATGGTATCCAAAAGGAAAGGATCTATCACTTATTTCCTACACAGATGCAGATTGGGAAGGTTGCATTGATGACTGACAAAGCACCAGTGGATCAACGTTATACTTGGGTGAGTGTTTAGAATCTTGTCTAAACAAGAAAGAATCATCGGTGTCTTTATCTACAATCGAAGTAGAGTATATTGTATCAACAACTTGTTGTACACAGGTTCTATGGATGAAACAAACTATGAAAAATATACTGGTTGAGTATGATGAGCCCATTCCAACCTATTGTGACAATACAAGAGCCATTAGTATCTCAAAAAAACCTGATGATGCACTACAAGACAAAGCACATTACAATCAAGTATCACTTTCTATGAGAACAAGTTGCAGAGAAGAACATCAGAGTTGAATATGCAGGCACAAAGGAAAAAGTGGCAGACATATTTACAAAACCGCTTCCACGAGAAGCCTTTAAGTATCTTCACCATAGACTTGAAGTTATTTCTACTCCTAAATGAATTATTTTGAATGCTTATCCTATATGTCTTAGATTTACATGAGGAAGAATCATAAAGAGGACAACTCAGGTTGGGAGATCAGTTTCAAGAAGATTTCATTCAGGGGGAGTAGCCCTGGATGGAAAGATACCTTTTCCATTGATGACAAAGGGGGAGATATTTATCATATGAAAAGGTAAATGCTTGGAGAAAGAGAACATAGGCATGGTTCTAGGGGGAGTGATGGTCACATGAGGGGAATGAGTGATATGACTTCAGTATTGCATCATAGTGTTTCCATCAATGCCAAAGCGGGAGATTGTTGATTATTTGGGTTGGTTGTCACTGATGTCAACTCTTGAAGAAAGTTCGGTAGCGAATTCCTGTAGAAAAAAGGTTTGGGTAATGAACCCAAGTTTTTTTTATGTATAATGATATGAGTTTTAATAAAGTGAAATGAGGAGTGTACTACAAGTCAAAATGGATACAAAATAAATTATTTAAATAATAAATTTAATGGAGAAATTACTAAGTGGACAAGTGGTTAGAAGTGGGTTAGACCTAAAATAAGGAAAGTGGTTGAAGAGATTTTAGAAGGTAAATAATAACGTGAAGTGATGAGTGTACTATAAGTCAAAGTAGATAAAAAAAATTTTATTTAAATAATAAACTTAGTGGAGAAATCACTAAGTGGACAAGTGGTTAGAAGTGGGTTAGCCCTAAAATAAGGAAAGTGGTTTAAGATGGTTAGAATGTAACCCATTGAGGAAGCTACATAAAAGTATAAATAAGAGGCGAGGGCCTCTCATTTTAAACACACTTGAACATATTGAATATCTACAAGTGACTGAGGTAACCAAAGGATATCTATGGTGAATTTCAGAGGGAATTTGAAGTAAAGAAAGTCGAAACTCAAGGGAGAACAAATTCTTTTGTTTGATGCTTTCTAAGGTATGCTATTTACAGGTCATCTCACCATTTTCATAATAATTTTTTTTCTAGAATCATTCAGACTGTGAACTCTAGAGGACATTGAGGAAACATATCCAAGTATCTGTGATAAAAATTTCAGCTAGTGGTTCATTTTATTTTTGGGGTTACACTCCGTGGAAAATAGGGTTTGTACCTAGTCCTGAAACTAGACTAAAACACGTATTTCGAGTAAAAACGTCATAACCTATTCATAATAGATCAAAATTCAGTAAGACCAAATGTATTGGCTATATTACAGTCTGTAGTATTCTATGTACCATTTTTATATCCACACAACAAATATTCTGTCCGGGGCACGCTCTACAAGTTTGCTCTTTAGAATAATCTAGAATTCAGCAAGGTATGTCATTTTTGCTATAACTTGTTTTATGAGAAGTTCCAAGCTGTGACACTTGGAGGAAGTGCATAAAAGACACTGAAGAACATTGTGTACTATTTTCATATATTTATTCATTACAGGTACATAGTTATGATTATTACGATTTAGGGTTGTTAACTAATCCAAAATTAGTCATGTGAGACTAAAGTAAAGTTTGATGAAAATGCTAGTCTCTTGTTGTTAAAGTTAAGGAAAGTTTGTAGGTATGTGATCATATACACCAAGTCTATTACATATTTAAAAATCAGATTTGGATGATGAAATTGATCAGGAATTTTGGTTGAGGTACATGTTGGGTACATGGTTGAGACAAGTAGTTGATGAGTTGGCACATACAAGAGGTGTATATTTGATGATGTTGGTACATCTTGATGAGTCATAGTTTATGTTTATTTGATGCATGATTGATATATATTTGGTGCATGTTTGATACAGTCATTGATGGTATAGGTTGAGGTACAGGTTGGTGCATGGTTGATGCACTTGTTTATGGTACAGGTTGATTACAGGTTGTTTGGTAAAGTTGTTATAGGTTGTTTGGTACATGTTGATTGGTACACGTTTACAACAATATATCTCACAGTGATAGTGTGACAATGGTTCCATCATTCTACTTATATTTCAAGGTTGTTGGACAAGGCAAGGACATGTGGTTGTATCCACCTTTCGGTTGTAGCCAGAGAAAATAGGGGTTGTAGCCAAAGAATTGGGGAGTTGGAGCTTCCCTCAGATTGTAGCCTATAAAACTAGGGGGTTGGAGCCTCCTTCGAGTTGCAACTAGAAAAAAAAGGATTTGGTGCTTCCAATGAATTTAATTGTTAAAGACATATAAGAAAAAGAATTATGTTGTTTTCTCCTGCTTTGGGTTTCCACGTAAAAACACTGATGTACTGTGTATGTGTATGATTGCTCATTTTTTCATTTTTTATTTACTCTGAAACTATTGGATGATAATTCTACATTGATATAACACTTTCATTTTATATTTAAAAAGGATTCAGTTGCTTTATTACTGATTCACCCCCCCTCTCAGTAATCCAACAACTTTGTGACTATGGTTGGGTGACAATGGTGTAAAATTGTTTATGGTGAAACAAGCACAATATTATACCAAGTTATGGACCCACACCACCTTTGAAATAGTCTAACCATTGCAAGGTATATTTGCAGCTATGTGTCAAACTCGTTGTAGCACAATTATAGTTGCATCTAGTGTTTCTGATATTGCATCAGCAACAAACCCTAACTTCATTGTCTGGGCACTTTAAGTGAAGCGTTTGGAATAATTCTTGAATATACTAGTGTGCCCTAACCCAATGCATTTCCTGGTTCCCTCAGTCATAAAAAATGTCAAAATTGAATTTTTGGGTCAAAGTCAAGGTTTGACTAGTCAACTTCA
>JASDQU010681478.1:34032-45802 GCA_032191745.1 Picea mariana
ACAAAAAATTTTACACGCAATATCTTTCGCACGGTGGTCGACGAGGGTGCCTCGACATGCATTATGTCGTTAGCATGTTGGAAGGCCATTGGCCAGCCCACTTTGTCTCCATCACCTACTCTCCTCACTGCGTTCGACAGTCATTCTTTCCACCCACATGGCATTGTCCCTTCTTTCCCTGTACAGTTAGGAGGGAAGACCGTGTGCATCGAGGTAGAGGTAGTCGATGCCCCCCTCGACTATAACCCCTTGTTAGGTCAGAGTTGAACTTACGCTATGCAAGTTGTAGTTGCTACAGTTTTCTGAGTCTTGTTGTTTCCACACGAAGGCTGGATAGTGACCATCGATCATTTGTCCTTCTCTAGACCTGACCCAGCTTTGGGGGCATCTACGGTTCCCATGATTGATAATACTCAACCTGATGTCGTTAACGTAGGAGTTGGTTTGTGCCCATCCTTGATGGGTACCTTTGATTACCCGCCTCCTCATGACGATGTCAAGTTTATATCGAATCACCATAAGGTTGAGATTTTTGAAGTTTTGTCGTTCCACACGACTTACTTTGAGGATCCGTGGATTCTTCCTTTTCCATCAACCACGATGGATGAGACAGGGCACTCGGGCATGTCCATGCTCTTGTCAGCTACTGAAGTCACATACTATTTAGTCCAGCAAGCTTCAACTAACCCCGATATGACTCCCGCACAAGAGTTAGATCCACTTCTAGAGCCTATTTGGGAACATGGTTCTCTTGCTAACATCGATTCGTTAGACTTAGTCTTGCCTTCTGACGAAGCATTAATCGAAGCAATGAATAGTGCGAACAAACCTTGGAAAGATCTTCATCACAGATCATATTTCCTCCCAATGTTAAGCCAAATCAAAGCAAGAGAATTCACCATGACTATGACTGGAGATAGGTCTTGTCATACTAATCTCTTAGCTACACACAATATCTATGCTAAGGGTAATATGGCAACCATTTCTAAAACGATACCTATCAATATCTCCAGAACCCCTGGGATCATAACAATGTTTTCGTCGGAGCATACAACTCCCACGAGGAGATGTCAGGCATCGATCCACAAAGAGTCTATCATGAGATAACTTTGTTTTTTTTCAAGCTCGCTTTGAGATCCGAAAGCAACATCCGGCGAGACTGCATTTATGCTTTTCGATATCGTCTGGATTAACTAAGAAAAGTAACCATTGTGGAGTCTTCTTTAAGCCCTTTTCAGACTCCTTAAAAATGAAAAGATTGCCGAGTGACCTTGTTTCTTCACACTCGTTAAATTGGTCCAGAAGAACGTTCCCTAAACGGGTCTTCTTTTAAGCCCTTTTCAGACCCTTTAAACATGAAAAGATTGCCGAACGATCTTGTGACCTTTCACGCTCGTTAAACTGAAATTTGAAGTCACGTCTGTTCGACGGTAGTTTACCCCTTTTTTGGTCCGGATGGTCAACTGTACAAACAAAGGTATACTCTATCGAATTCTCATTCTTTAGAAGAGTTTTCTCAGGTATAATTTTATTCCTTTTTTGGGCTTGAGGGACTAAATTTACGAAAAAGAAACCCCCACGGAGTCCATAGTTAAGCTCTTTTCAGACTCCCTAAAATTGAAAATATCGCCGAGTGACCTTATTTTTTCACACTCGTTAAATTGGCCCAGAAGAATATTCCTGACGGAGTCCATAGTTAAGATTTTTTCAGACTCTTTAAAAATGAAAAAATGGCCGAGTGATCTTGTCCTTGTCACACTCGTTAAAATGGTTTTGAATTGACGTCTAATCGGTGCTAGTTTATACCTTTTTCGAACCGACTAGACTATTGTCGAAAAAGGTACCCCATTGGAGTCTCCTTTTATGCTTTTTTCAGACTCTCTAAATATGAAAAACCATCGAGCTTACCTTCTCTGGGCTCGTTAAACTTACATCGAAGGATGTTACCATTGTGTGTTCTATTAACCGCATTTGCATACCTTTCCCATCAGCCTTGTAACAATTTTCTTCTGCATCTTAACACCTTTGGCCGCTGGAGGATTTTTCCAAAGTATCATTTCACTAGAACATCAGACTTGTCCTTGTGCCTTGAGCTTGTATGTTTGCAGTACTCATTCCTCCATTGTAATGTAAAATTCTTTTACTATTTTTTAAAAAATTATCAAAAAGAACAAAAAAATCAAATATACCCCAAAACGAGGATGGGAAAAGTATTTTCTTTATTGGCAGCATAATGAGTCACCCTTGGATGAAGCACATCTGTCCGTTTGATCATCAGACTATGGGATGTAGTACAACCTTAGGAATCTTTTTCTCGCTATATATAGTTGTGTCCTCCACCGTTTGGTTACTCTTCCAAATATATGGAGAGTTTGCGTTGCCTCCTGCTTCGTAGACTTATGATTAACAAATATGTTGCCTGAGTCTTATCACTTGTTGTGCTATTGTACAAGGGAAGTTTGTCACTAAGCCTGAGTCAACCCCTCTGCAATATGTCTCTTGTCTGCATACCTGGCCATATTGAACGTCCAATCAAGTCTTTATTTGAAATCACTGAAGCCTTCAGTCTGATCATCAAGATTATCAAGTCCATAACCGACGAGCCGTCGAATACCTCTGGGTAGTGCATTCGTACACTCATATTACACTCCTACCCGAGTTTTAGAAGATTTTGAAGTTGTTTCTCTAGCTCTGAAGTACAACCATCAGGCGGAATCAGCTTCTGGGAGATGGATACTCTAAATGTATATCTTTCAGATTTCGAGATGTAGCTCCACTGTGTATTATTCACGGCTACTCTTTATAGTTATTTGACATGGATCTACAGTGTATTTGATTGGTAGCCATGGTTCTATTTTATCCTGAGAATGGGTATGCCCACTTCAGTGAGACATTTGTTATTTTGTAGACGACACCTCCTGATTCCTGATTCTTGGGCTCACTCATTCAGCATATCAGTACAAATTGGTAAAAGATTGTTAATGTATTTTGGCCATCAGATTCTCTTCTGCCCTCACACATTAGGGGGCATCTGTTATAACCCTAAATTGCACCACACATGCTTACCTGGCATCAGGCCAACTCATATCCCTTCATTGCCAAAACATCTGCTAAAAAACCTCTTTGAAAATCCTCTTGGGCCAAGGCCCACGTGCCCTAACCCACTACTATGCACGTGTGAATGTTGGCAGGCCTACTACAGCCTGCGTTTACCTAACAAAACACAAAAATAGGAAAGCTGCCGACGGGACAAAAAGCTATGGGTCAGTTAACTGAAACTCCTGGCCATGCATGGCCGAGAGTTCGTCCAAAACCCTAGATCCTTCTAGCCTATAAAAGAAGGGGTAAGGGTACCATTTGGAGGAGGAAAATTATAAGCAAAGAAACTCTGCCCATTTGCCGAATCCGTTGTCCCAACCCTTTAGCCTTTCCTCAAGCCTAAGGAGAATTAACGCAAAGCAGTTGGAGGACAAAAGAAGAGGAGGATCCCAGGATCAGGATCAAGGAGCGGTGGCCGGTCTTGACTTTGATTGTAAGTTGATTCATTTTGAAAATAATAAAACAATACTTTTCCTGTCCCAATGCATGAGTTATCTATGATTTGTTTAATTTATGCTTAATTTCTAACCCTCAAGTAGCAAAAGTAGCATGCATGCATAGTGTTTTGTCTTGATTGCATGATTATCTTTGGAAGGAGCAGCACAAGTAAGCGGGAAAAGCGCAACGGAGGATCTACACCAAACATCAGTAAAAAGGTTAGTAGCTTCTTTCCATGCATGTATTGTGAAAGAGGGGTTTAAGTTTTGGGTGGTAGGTTAAAAAGTAATTTCTTTACGGTCAAAATCTGCATGCAATTATGACCCTAGTTTGCTAGTCCGTAGGGTATTTTTCCCAACAACACTTTCCGGTTAGAATTTGAATGTAAAAACAACAAGACCGAATATGAGGCACTCCTACAAGGTCTCAGAAAAGCACTAGATTTGAACATTCAAAATTTGACTGTCTTTGGTGATTCAAAAATCATGGTTAGACAGGTAAAAAATTCTATCCACTGTTTATCTCTGCACCTAAAAAGCTATCAGACTGAGGTATGAAATTTGATGAACAAGTTTTTCGCATTTAACATAAATTCTATTCCTAGATTGAATAATTTTGAAGCTGATTTGTTAGATAACGTTGCTTCAAAACTTTTTCCTGTAGAAGGCCTATCTCCGAATGCATTTTCCGTCGAACTATTGTTCAGACCATCCATCCCAGACAACATCACAAATTGGAGAGTCTTCGATGACGATCAAAAGATCATACATTTTCTGCATATGGAAGAAACTTTCCAGGGAGAAGTGATCAACGAAGGTACCAATGACAAAAATCTTCACGACTTTACGGTAGTACCAGATCCAAAATCCCCGGAATCTGCATCAGACATGGTAAACTCTATCCCAAAATCTATGGTTAGGTTAGAATTTTTTTATGATCTTCGTGATAAGTTCATAAAATCAGTGAACTGTAAAATGAATAGTTCCTCCTTGACACATGAAAAAGTAAATTTGGGAACTAAAGATAACCCACAGTGCATCAATTTAGGGTTGGGGTGTTCTAAGCAAGAAAAGGTAGCATTTATTAAGTTGTTTAATGAATTCAAAGATGTTTTTTCCTGGATGTACGACGACCTAAAAACATTTGATCCTAACATCATACAACACATTATTCCCATGAAACCTCAGACCCAACCTTTTCAACAAAATTTAAGGAGGATGCACCCAAAACTCGAACCAATGGTCAAGAAGGAATTAAACAAACTCCTGAATGCTAAAATAATCTTCCTGGTAAGGCACACGCAATGGGTCTCTAATCTTGTCCCCGTTAGAAAGAAGAGTGGTGAAATCCGACTATGTGTCGATTTCTGAAATCTTAACCGAGCATCTGATAAAGACAACTACCCTGTCCCTCCCATGGAATAGATCCTTCAACAGGTATCTAGCTCTGAAAAATTATCCCTGTTGGATGGTTTTTCCAGGTATAACCAAGTTCTTATGTCTCCCTCAGACCAACTCAAAACTACTTTCCGTACCCCATGGGGCACCTACGCTTATAGAAAGATGCCCTTTGGACTCATAAACACCGGTGCCACTTTTCAGAGAGTAATGGACATCGCTTTCCATGGCTTAATCAATCAATCTGTAGTAGTTTACCTGGATGACATCACTGTCTTCTCAGAAAATAAAGAAGATCATCTAGCTCATTTAAGATATGTTCTACAACGATGCCGTAAGTATGACATTTCTTTAAATTCTAATAAATATGTCTTCGCAGTAGAATAAGATAAGCTCCTCAAATTCATTGTGTCGAATGAAGGAATGATTATCAACCCTGAAAGGACCCAAGTAATTTCGAAACTGCCCCCTCCCTCGTCAAAAAATTCCGTGCAATCTTTCTTAGGTCAGATAAACTTTGTTAGGAGATTCATCCCCAACTTTTCAGAAATGGTGAGACCATTACAAAACTTAATAAAAAAGGATATACAGTACCATTGGGGACCTCTAGAAAGTTAGGCTTTTGATTCAATAAAAAAGGCCATAATAGATGCTCCTTCTCTAATGAGCCTTGATTTTTCACAAGACTTCACCCTCTACATGTTTGCCTCTGACCGATCTTACGCTGTTGTCCTAACTCAAAAGAACGCTGAAAATAACAAAGTCCCAACTGCCTTTATGAGCTTAGCCTTCAAGGGGGCGAAACTTAATTACCCAGCTGTAGATCAAAAATATTATGCTATTTTCAAACTAGTAAAACACTTCTGATATTATCTATTGAAATCTAGGATGAAAACCATTGTCCCTTACCCGGTTGTCAAAAATTTGTTAGTACAGAAAGAACTAGGAGAAAAAAGGGCAAACTGGGTCACATCCTTACAAGAATATGACATAGAAATCACCCCAACACAAATTGTAAGAGGCCAAGGTTTATGCAAGTTAGTCGTCGATTCAGCTGTAGGATAGCAAAATGAAACTGATATGTTAAATGTAGATCAGCACTATCAAAATCAAATCTGTTGTGCACAAAACCTTGTTAGTTCCTAGTACGATGACATCAAATTTGATCTTATACATGGATCATCTCCCCGTCACCTTGATCCCCAAAAAGGAGAGAACTAAGATTAAAATCTGCTTATTTTCAGCTGATTAATGGTATTTTGTTTTGCCAAAATTTTGATGGAATACTTATGCATTGTCTTGATAAAAATGAAGCAGAAAAAGTCTTATTGGAATTACATGCAGGGGAAGCTGGTGGGAATTTCGGTGGAGACACCACCACCCATAAAGTATTAAGAGCAGGTTATTACTAGCCTACCCTTTTTAAATATGCTCATGTCTTATGTCATAAGTGTGTGATTTGTCAAAAGGCATCTGGATGGATACAGAAACCAACATTCCCTTTGCAACCAGTTTCAGTAGAATCCCCTTTTTAGCAGTGGGGCCTAGATATTATAGGCCCAATCAATCCGACATCCTCACAGCAGCATAAATACATCATAACAGCCACATATTATTTCACCAGGTTGTCCGAGGCTACCCCATTAAAAGCTGTAAATACCAGCCAGGTAATATCCTTCTTGAATTCAAATATTATCACTCGTTTAGGTATCCCTGAATGCCTGGTATTTGACAATGCTTCTTATTTTTTGTCTCTTGAAATGAGTGATTTCTCTCTATAAAAATGAATTAAATTAAAGTACTCTGCCAGCTATTACCCCCAAGGCAATGGTTTGGCAGAATCAACTAATAAAAATCTAATCAAAATTATCAAGAGAACGGTCTCCGAAAACCATAAAAATTGGCATAACGCATTGTTAAACGCAATCTGGGATGACAGAGTAACTCCTAAAACTGTTGTGGGTAACTCACCTTTCTTTCTCATTTATGACAGGGAAGCGATTCTTCCACCGTATTTCCTTCTTCCATCTCTGTAGTTATCACATAAGGTACAGGAAGAAGACTGTCCCCCCTTGGAGAGTCGAATTAACACTTTGTTAAAGTTAGAGGAAGTGAGGGCTCAAGCAAAATGAAAATTGGATCAACATCAACTCATTGTTAAAAACTGGTTTGATTCCAATTCTGCCTCTAATAGAAATTTTGAGGTAGGTGAGCTTGTCCTAAAGTGGGACAAACCTCATGAGGGAAAAGGAGAACATACTAAGTTTCAGAACTTGTGGTTGGGGCCATTTTTAATTGCTGAGAAACTAGGTCCCAATTCCTTTCACTTATAGAATTTAGAGGGACAACCAGACACCTTCCCAGTGAATGGCCAAGCTCTAAAAAAGTACTTTCCCTGGTGACGCTCCCATACACCCTTTGTAAATATTTTTGTTTTGTTTTATTTACTGTTTGTTTTTCTTTTCTGGTTTGTTTTGGTTCTCACTTCTACTTATCGGTCTTTCTTTTGGAACACATATGCCTCCACCACGGGCTAGCTCAGACAAATAAAACAAAAAAATTTCCCCTAGAAAATGACTGCTGAAGGTTGTTGTATTTCTCTGAAATTGTAGCCCTGTTGAAGATGACTTGTTGTTTGAAAAGCGTTTTCTTGATTTCAATCTGCAATTGAAGGTACTCATGACCATCTATACAAATCCTTTTTAGGCTATCCCTGTTCTTTAATAGAACAACTCAATGATGTCTCCCTGTTCTTGAAAGTCAGTTTTATTAATAAACGATTTCTAGATCTTAATGAAGGACAGCTAAATTTTTTTTTTTAAGGTCTATGACATATTAAGATTTGTTAAAAAACTAGAATTTTCAGCGTCACCCCGCTCTATTGAATATCTTTAAAAACCATAATATAAATTTTCAGAGAGTTGTGGGAAGTGCTTGTAAACCTGCCGGGACACTGAACAGGTCTACTGGAAACATGTAAATGCATGCATGACGCCAATATAACTTCGTCGGGGTACTGAACAGGCCCACTGGCAGCGAAGCAATGTCAGGTAAAAGAAAATTCTCAGATATGGATTCTTTTTTGACCTTAAATGTCCTTCATTCTGATATGGAATTTCTTGATAGGATACAGATATCAGAGTGGGTTAATTGACATCCCTGTTGAGGCTATGGATGCCTACTGGCAGCATCGGCCCTGTCAACAGTATTGAAGATTTTAACTTTAACATCGTGGCTCGCTTTTGCTAAGATTGTCATTAGTTTTCGTTTCTTTAAAAATAATAGTTGTCTGAAACTGGATTGCATTATAATTACTTGAGATGCTCAAACAACTTTTCGATTGTTTTCAATTCAAAGTTTTTTTTAATTATTCTAACCTGAACTTTTTCATTTGGTAGAGATAACAACTTCTCCCAGCATGTCTCCATTGTTGGCAGCGATTATGTGATTATTATTTTTTATAAGCTGCCTACATAGGGTTTATGAAATTTTATTACTCTTCATAAGCATTTATCTAAATGACAGTTGTAAATCTTTGCAGTTTACCTATCATCTATTCATGCTTCATTTTCATGACTGAAAGCATGAAAACTTGCAATTATTGTTGTCATTCTATTTTAAAATTTCATTCAAAGCATATCGTTTATTACAAAATTGTGATTTCTTGCTATGAGCATGTTGCTCTCATTGTTTGTGACCCTTTCGATTCTAAGAGTTCCTAAGAAACTTATGGTTGTTTGAAAGAAAGACCCCCATCAATTGATATTCAATTTTTTTATCGATTTTGGTTTGATGTTTGATCATATTTCTTTCATGAAACCTTTGGCTATTCAATTTTTGTAAACTCACCTATCTTTGCAATCAAACTTTGATGCACGCACTATGTTTTCAGGTACTCTGGTCCTAGAATGTACCTGATTCCAAGGTGGCATATGACGTACAGCATGCCATTACTCCTTAACATGGTCTCGGGCTTCACGAAATAGCTCACACACGTAATGATTAACACCTTACCCGTCGTTTGAATTATCACAGCATGTATTGATAAGGCTCGGGGCTATGGCTCTGTTGCACTTTTTCAAACCCTACCTGCATGTTGTGTGCTTATTATCCATCTGTGAAGTATGGCTCCAATGGTAAGGTTCAAACAGAATGACATACAAACCTTGCTTTCATATGATAATGCTAGGGAAGATTTGGAAAGGAAAGGTTGGCATTTGTTCATCGAAAAATTTCAGGGTTTTAACCTTCAGGTCGCCCAAGATTTTTCCTTAACCTTTGATGGTTGTAGGGTAAAGATTGGTGACGTACAAGTGGAAGTAACATAAGAATTCTTAAGCTAAGTGATGAGATTACCAACAGTTGGTTAGAAATGGTTCAAGAATGCGAAAGTGGAGGAGGTCCCGTGGAATTTATTGTTTACCTCACGAAAAATAACCACCTATGATCGAGGTATGCCAATTTCATTTTTGAAACCTAGGTGGCATGATTTACTTGCTGTAGTGAAATAATTCATCACATGTGAGGGATGATTCAGACTTGTTTTCTTATATCATCTACGCCTTCTTATGAGTTTTATTAGTTTTCCGTTGAATATGCCTTACTACCTGCTCAGAAGTCTGTATAAGATGGGTAAACGATTTAGGAAACATAGGTTAGATTCAAGTCTATTTCATCATGGCCTTGTTAAAATCATCCTCATGCACCAGTTACAGTCACAAAATGATTTTTGGGATGTGTTCATTACATGAAATGGTTTTGGTAACCATGAGTTGGGATAGGGAGATAAGCCGGTCATTGTGGAAACCCTTGTTAACCCTACGGCTTCTTCCCCACCACTCCAGGCCTGTGATTTTTCCCCTAATAATGAACCCTCAAGCTACCCTAATGTCATTCAATAAGACAATCAACTAGTTACACATCCAAAGGATTGCATTAAAACTGTTAAGAAACCTACATGAAAGAAGCTAAAAGGCAGTGTTGATGTCAATTTCAAGAACAAAAGAGTTGGTCAGTTAATTTCTCAATGTGTTCGAAATAAAATTAAACTTTGTGCACACACAATCAACACAATTGAAGTGAACAAAGATTCAGACTCATAAATTGACAAATTCCTCGCTGAAAAGGACCCCGTGTCATTCGGGCTATACCCTGACCGACCCTATGACTATGTTAATAATTTGCCTCCTTGTCTAAAGGAAAACCCAGAATTTCCTGGTATCTAGCTCTGTGATAAGTTTACCATTCGCATGGAGGATTCTATGACCCATAATGTTGTTCGTGGTAATGCAAATTCCTTACAGTCACAATGTGATGTGTGCCGATCGTGGATCGACAAGTACTATACCGATGTTCCACTGCTACAGTCACGACTCAATTCTTTAAGAGACCAAGTTGACATGTTGACAAATGAAAACAAAAAACTTGAATCCATTATCCAAGGGAAGGAGAAATGCTTGAAAACTATAGGTCATGTCATTTTCAAAAATGTAGAGGCAACAACAGCTATCATTAATTCCAAAATTTCTTGATACGTTTTGATTTCATGATTTGAGGTACGATATTTTTAATTTTTAGCATGATTGTGTCACTCTTAAGTTAGGATATTCGATTTGATTGAATAAACCATTTTTCTTATTAAGATTAGTCTGTTTTGTTTATTTAATAAAATATGATTGCATTTGCTATTATAACTAGCTACAAAATCGCAAGATTTTGTAGCCAGTTAAGAAAAATCGAATTGTTTGATTTGATAATTGAAAAATTCTCTGAGATCTTCTCATTTTCATTTGTTTTCAAGATGATTAAGGAGCCCATGATTTCCAAGATGATATGAGGCACTTTTTGAGATCTCACAGCCATATCAATTTTGTATTTTGAGTAAACAAAATTAGACTATTTATAGTGTTTGATCTCTAGTGAAATCAGGGTGGTTGCATCCCCCATTATTTTTTGAAACCAATTTGATCTTATCAATAGGAAACAATTATGTTTTCTGAAACCTATATAAACATCTCATTTTGTAAACATTGGATCATCTCAGCCTGGGGCAAGAGTATGGGCGTTTTTATCGCAGACTTGAATGAAACAAAATACACATTTCAACTTTAGCTTTATTGTATGATGTTTTGATTTAGGTTATGTGTATGTTAATTTGATAAATTGCTTTCGTCGTCGTAATTTATTACCATTTGACATAATTCATTTTATATGCTTCGCATGTTTTATGTTTCAGATACAATATATACACAGTAATCATCTATCCAATTCAAATTAGTAGATTCGTCTCTAATTTCTGTTGAATGTCTTCATGCAAGTTCTTACAACAAGATTTATCTCATCGTAGCAATTTGTAAATCATATGATTACTGTAACTGTATCTATCAAATGTTCTATTATTATAATTCAATCTCCAGCATTATTGTTCCTCATTTATTAGGGGCGATCACAAGATCTGTAGCAGGTTTACTTCATTAGATAAAGGTGGCTGGATATTCAATATCGAACAGACATTGGATGCAATAACAAGTCAGCCTGTTATTTGATTTCATCAGTTTGCTGAATATAGAAGTTTTATTGTATATAGAACATTTTCTACTATCTATTATTTTCTGTTCAATTAGGTAGTTTAATGTTTGATTTCATGAGTGCATACATCTAAGAAAACAAACCAAAAAAAATATTAGGTAGTATTTTCATTTTCTTTATTATTATTGCTAAAGTAATCAATCTACATTTGATTTTTACGAGTTTAGATTAAAACTCGTGTTTTGTACAGATTGTATACAGAATTATTAAACACATATTATTTAAGTAAATTTCACACACACACACAC
>JASDQU010681479.1:20194-34125 GCA_032191745.1 Picea mariana
CCAAAAAAAATATCAAAGCAAGTTTAGTGGAAAAAGGGGTTTTCTCAACAACTAGGTATAGACTACAATGAAACATATGCTCCTATTGCAATCCAGAATACAATAAGAATTGTTTTGGCACTAGAAGCACAATATAAATGGTTGTTTTATCAACTTGATGTGAAATCATCCTTTATAAATGGTGTTTTAAAATAATATGTCTATGTAAAGAATTCCCAAGGATACAAGGTTACATAAATTGAAAATAAATCTTACAAATTAAAAAAGTATCTTTACAGGATTAAACAATCTCCAAGATCATGGTATAGTAAGATAGATATTTATTTTCTAAAAGAAGGATTTAATAGTAGTGAAAGTGAACTCACATTATATATCAAGAAAAATTATATAAATGATCTACTTGTTATTTTATCATATGTATATGAATTTATATATACATGATCGAGGTCGATATTGATTGCCACCCACCTCTTCCAACTCGCTCACATAGAATTTTCATCTTGGTAGTTTTTTTCTAGCTTTTGAGGACCTAAACAATGTTTTTTGGGCTCACCAATCACACTGTAGATGAAGTTAATGTGTGATGGAAAAAAGTATTCATCGGGTAGAACTTTCCAACGGGATATTGTGCGCCTAAAATGGAGATCGTATGCAAAAGTTACGACCCCGGGAAGTTGATCTACAAACTTACCCCATCAGGGCCCACATGACTTTTGGTGGTTCATCTCATAGGGTTAAGTTTTTTTATGTCTAGAGTTTTCTGATTACTTATTCATGATAAAAAGGTCTGGAGGCTGCATTGTAATGTTATCAGGTGAATGCACATATACATCACATCTCTTCTTAGATATTATCTACCACCATTCGAGCAAGATTATTTCATTCTACATTTTATAGTTTCAACATATTTATTTCTCAAATAGAATTTAAGTTTGACTGTATCTCTGTTATTGTTCACTGTATCTCTATTTTAATGTTATAGATATATGTTTCATTTCATTCTTCTCATAAGTTTTGATAAGTGGTATCAGATTGGTTTTCTCTTCATTTCTTTCTTTGTGCATGTCCCCAATGAGTTCATGGTATAAGAAGTTGGGACTCAAACCAGTTGAGCCTTTGCAGGATCGACCTCGTGGAACCCCATAACCACCCATGGGGGAAAACAAGAGAGATGATGGGATAGAGATGTTGAGGAATTTGTCACTCGAAAGAGGAACACGATGATGGATAATTTTTCAAAAATCCTTCTATGACCATCAACAGGCGACACATCTTCCTCAAGCAGCAGTGCTGCCCCCTTTAAGGTACAAATCAATTTTTATATTACTATATTTGAAGGAAAATACATGTAGATGTTGTAAAAAAATGGTTAATCCTTCTAGAAGGGTATTTTTCTATACATAACTTTTTCAATAGAGAAAAGATTACATTTGTTCTCCTTAAGGTAGTCCCGCATGTCAAATATTGGTGGGATACTTTCTATGACAAAAAGGAAATAGAGGAATTTACATTATTTTTAGTCGCAACCACTTGGGGATCTTTCATGGATGTTATTAAAGAACAATACTACCCTAATAGAAGTTATGAGATCTGGTTTACAAGATGGACCACATTGCGGGAAGGAAGGGACCAAAAACTGCGAGAGTTCACCAATTTCTTCCATACCTTGCGCACCATGTTTGATATAAAAGAATCTGAGTGACATATGGTGCTCAAGTACCGAGGTGGTATTCACAGATAATCTAGATATAAATGGAGTTTCTATAAATATCATCCTTTGGCCCAACCTATCGATATGCTATCAAAATCAAGAAAAATCTTAAAAAAAGAGGTGAGAGTTTTGGTCTATGAACCCCTCACATTAGAAGAATGGAAAAGGAAGCCCCAACCAACAAAAAAAAGGACAGATCAAGGATGGATAGCCTCAAGAAAACTAGTCTAAGATGAAAAAAAACAAAGAAACTAGGAAGTGGTGCATGTTCCATAAGATCCCTTTCCATAACACCGTTGAATGCCGCTCAAACCAATTATTGATGGCCGAGGTGAAAGCGTCTAAATTAGATGTGGGTTATGACTATGAGTTAGAACCAGAAAAATGGAGATGAATCATTGATGTGGAACCTAGTGCCACCATTGATACCACCAATATCCATCCTGGTGAACCTCATGAATAAGAGGAAGGTGAGGGCCTCTTTCATTCACAGATCTGGGTGAAGGGTACTACACTACACTTCAACATTAAAAATAGTAGCGAGACGAACCTCATATCAACGAAGGTCATCAAGTGTTTGTCTCTACTGACAACACCAGACCCACAATTGTACATCATTGGATGGCTATAACAAGGGAGTGATCTTTGTGTCATCCAACATTGTCTCCTTCCCTATGACATCAAGCCCTTCAAATATGAGGTATTGTGTGATGTCACCCCTCTTGAAGTTTTTGATGTTCTTTTGGGCCATGTTTATTTATGGAAACATCATGATGTATATGAGTCTAGTCCTTGTAGTGTTATTATTACTTTGTAGAGGAAATTGTACACGATACTAGAGGTAGTCTAACCTGCTGCCATTTCCTTGATATTTTCCAAGAAAGGTAGGAAGGTTATATATGAGAACGATAATTTTGTCTTCTTCATGATTCACGCTCAAAGTGAAAAGAAGGTTGCAACCACATCCATATTCTTCGCGGAAGGTCTGTCCACACAATAAAAGAAAGTGGATAAGGTCGTGGAAGAATACAGAGACATATTCTCCCCACCCACTTTGGTACCTCTACATTGTTAGTTCAAGCATTCAATTTATCTAACTCACAATGCACCACTACCTAATGGGTCAGTCTATCGCCACTCTATGTCATAAAATGAGGAAATGAAGTGCAAGGTCCAAGAGATGCTTGAAAAGGGGAACATATGAACAAGATCATCAGCTTGTGGAATCCCAATCATTCTTGTGTAGAAGAAAGAAGAACCTGGCGACTTTGCATTGATTATTGCACCCTAAATAAAATCATAGTCAGGAACCAATACCCAATGCCCCAATTGATGATCTCCTTGAACAACTCAAGGGGTGATCTATATTTAGGAGTTGAATGAAGTGATTAACATATTGAATACAATAACTAAGATATATGAAGAACAACACAAATATCCAATGAACAATATGTTCGATGAAACTGTAAAATTGCAGAACTGAATCACTTGCTCGAATGGTGGTAGCTATCTTTGAGAAGAGATGTGGATGCTATTGAATCTGTCTACGCAGAATGGACTACAATGAGAATTGAGAGTCCTTTTCGATATTAATCATGAATTCCAAAACCCTAGAAATCCAAAAATCTAACCCTAGATGGTGAAATTCTAAAAGCCACATGGACCCTATGGGTAAGTTAGTGTAATTTGGTACCTCAACTTCTAAGAGTCATAAATTTTGCATGATACCTTCTTTTTATGCGCATGATATCAAGTTGAAAAGGTATTTCAGAGAACTACACATTCCACCATCAAACTTTGTCTCTGTCACTAATTTGACTGTGGCGAGCCAAAAAAAATAAACATTTAGGGCCCCAAAACGACCTTGGAAGTACAACAAGATGTGTTGACATGAAAATATGAAAAATAAGCCAGTTGAATTAGGTGAGAGGCCACCCATATCCACCTGGAGGATGTGTGGGGATTCTTACCACCCTAAAAGTGTATAAACCACAATTACAAAGCAGTACAAAAGAACGTGTTTCACAAAAAAAGAGGCAATCAGGAAGTTGGAATAGGTGGGTGGCCATCAATATCCACTTGGATCAATCCTCCACCCTTAGGAAGAAATGGGTTCTATTGCGTTGAGTTCCCCCATGAGGCGAGGAAACGTTTGTTGGATTTGGCCCCGGATGAGCCACTTGCCTTGTTGTAGGAATTTCCCTGCCTTGACAACCTGATAAAGCTGGATCCATTGTTGGTGAGTGCCCTTGACCTGTGTGTCCACTGTCTGATCAATGGAGGCTTATTCCATGAATTCAAGGTTCAACTCTTTTGGTGTTAGTTGTTATGTGATCTCATAGGTGTCCAATAATGGTGGAAAATATGACCAAAGAAGGTCCACATTGAATAATGGATGCACACCAACGAAGGGTGGAGTGTTGAGCTCAAAAGAATTTCTATCCACAACTTTGGTGATAGTGTAAGGCCCATAACAAAGTGGGTGAAGCTTGCAATGGGGCCCAATGGGATTCTCCTTCTGAAAATGTAACCAAAATTTGTCTCCAACCTGAAACTAGTGTGGTACCCTGTGTTGATAATGTTGCTTCTTGTACTTAGCATTGGATTTCTACAAAATATCCCGGAGGTTTTGGAGGATCTATTGAATTCTCTCAATGAATCTGGTGGATTTTTCAATCGCAGAGTGATCAGGGGAGGAATCTTCCTGTGTGGCGGAAAGAGGAAGTGTAACATCAATGGGTCCCAAGGGTTGGAATCCTAGACCCACTTGAAGTGGGCTAGGGTCAGTGGAAATATGGAGAGACATGTTTTAACTATTTGCTACATATGGGAAACTCTTTTCCCATGTATGTCAATGCTTAGAATTGTACATGCATAGGATGCGCACAATAATCTGATTGATGACCTTTGTTTGGCCATTGGTTTGGGGGTGGAAATGAGTGGATTTTGTGAGCTTCATGTCCAACAGAGACCAGATACTCAACCAAAAGATGTTGACGGACTGACTATCTTGGTCGGAGATGATGGTATGTGGTATCCCAAAGTGGACCCACATTCATTCGAAGAATAGCTTGGCAGTATCTTCGACTGTGACATTCTTCTTACAGGTTGTGAGGATGGCCATCTTCAAAAATTGATCAACGACCACAGACACACAATCATTTCCTTTCTTGGTGGATGGAAATATAGACATGTAATCCATTGAAATGGATTCCCAAGGCTTCTCAGAAATTGGAAGAGGGGTGTCTAAGACTTGATTCTTAATGGATTGCTTGGAAATGACATAGGCAGTGAAAGATATGATATACTTGTTGATTTCCTGTCGAAGATTTAGCCAAAAAAAATTTTTTTGAAGAACGACCATAGTTTTCTCTACACCAAAATGTCCTGCCACCCAATTATAGTGGGATTCCCAAATCATATTTGCATGCTCACTTGTAGGAATACAAAGATGGTCCAGTTGGCATAAGATTTTTTCATGAATGTGAAAATCTATGACAGTTGTGTTTGTACCCAAGAGCTGATATGTGGTGGCGAATTGGAGATCTTGTTGATAAGGTTGGGATGACTCAGATGCTTCATTTCCATAGGAATGGAGGATAGTGGTGAGTGTAGCCATAGGAGGTCGACTGCGGCAGTCAGGGAAATGATTGGAGATACCTATCTTATACTTGATGTTGATATGGAACAACTATAGCTAGGTTGACCACTTATGATGGAAGTCATTCTGTAATTTCCCCTATGTCTATATGAACTACAGAGGCTTGTGATGCGTGTGTATGATCGTCTCTTTCCCGAGAATGTAATGTTTCCATTGGCAAAAGAATTGTAGAATGGAATACATTTCCTTGTCATAAGTGGGGTATTTCCAGATAGTATCAAAGACTATCTCACTATGGTATGCCATTGGATGCCCGTGCTAAGCGAGAACTGCACCCACAACATTGTCAGATGGATCAGTCTCAATTTCAAATGGTTGTTGCATATTGGGAAAGGAGATTAATGGAGCTTAGAAAAATCACTTCTTTAGATCATCGAATGTTTTTTCTTTCTCCTTCCCCCACATGAAATTTTCCCTATCACCGCCCTTGGTTACCTGGCTGAGGGCCCATGCAATATGGGAGAATGCCAACACAAACCGTCTGTAGAAGTTGGATAGTCCCAAAAATATATGAATCTCATTCAGTGCGGTTGGGGTTGGCCTGTCACGGATGACTTGGATCTTAGCTGGATAAACATGTAACCCATGCTCATAAATAATGTAGCCCAAGTATTGGACCCTGTTCATTCCATAAGACCATTTTTCCAAGTTGGCATAAAGCTTGTGCATCTGTAGATTTATGAAAACATGTTGAATATGATGGATGTGCTAATCCCACGTTCTTATGAGGATGAGGATGTCATCCAAATATAATACAACAAAGGAGTTGGTGAAGGGTCTCAATACATCATCCATCAACCTCATGAAATTTTCTGGTGCATTTGTTAAGCCAAAGGGTATGACTAGCCATTCGTAGGGACCCTCTTTAGACTTGAAGGTTGTCTTCCATACATCAGTAGGTTCGATGGGAACCTAGTGGTAGCCAGAATTTAGGTCAATCTTGCTGAAGAAATTTTTCCCATTGATTTCGTCAAGAAGGTCATCAATCCTGGGAATAGGGTAGCAGTTCCTGACAATGATTTTGTTTAAGGCTTTGTAATCAATGTAGAGTTGCCAAGTCTCGTCCTTCTTCTGTACCAATACAATCGAGATTTCGCAAGGGGAGGAGCTAGGTATGATGTTACCCTTTTTGAAAAGCTCTTGGATCTGATGCCTATTTTCTTCAATCTCCATCAGTGAGCACTGATAGACTGGTCAATTAGGTAGAGGTGCGTCAGGGGTCAGATCAATTGGATGCTTGAATTTGAAGTGTGTCAGTACCCATGTAGGTGGGAAGAATATGTATATGTATTCTTCTACGATCGCATCCACTTGATTCTTCTTCAAAGAGAGTGATGTAGGCGAGATCCAACTCTAACCCCGCAGGGTTCCTGCATGCACCTCCTGCTCACATGATCGTTCTGTTCCTCTCTCTTCGAGCTGAAGCGGCTCCTTAGATTCCCTGCTGGAATCGTTTCTATGAAAATACAAGTCCATAGGTCCTGCTCATTCACCCGCACGGCCTTTGTAACTAACCATGGTTATCCTTGAGTCACTATCAGGGTTCAGGGTTTCGCGGTTCATGCTGTCGAGAGTCACTGCACTCTCAAATCCCCGATTCGTGATTAGCTCTTTCTCTACACACACTGGCCCACCTGACTCAGCTCCGGGTCCACATGCCCATTTCTCCACGACTGTGGTTTTACCTCTTGTCGCGGCTCTTCCTATGTCCTTAGCCTCCCCCGGCTAGACCATGGTCCATATGAACACTTCCTATATGACCTCAGTCAAATAGTGTCTCATCGGAGTTTCAAGCTTCAATTTCCCGATGAGCACACCTTTTCCCTTGGCCCCTCTTGGCTAGGCTCTGGTCCACATGACCTGCTTGTATATGACCGCAGCCTCACTCTCCATCGGGGTTTCGACGCTTGCGATGTCACGAGTCAGAAGTCCCTGTGATTAGTGATTTCCCGATTCGCGATGCGCTCTAGCCCTCCTAGCTAAGCACTGGTCCATGTGACCGTTACCCGTGACCACAGCCTTTACCCATCGGGGCTACGGGGTTTGTGACGCCTCAGTGCACACACCCACGGGACTCGCGATATGCTGATTCCCGATGCGCCTCCAGATCGTTGATAGCTGGCCTCCACTATCCCATCATCCTCCACTGTTGTGCTGATAGCTCTCCCCCACTCATCGGGGTTTCGTGGATCACGACTCAGAAATGCACAAAACACTCATCACCGGAATCCTTGATTTCCCGATGAACAAAATGCCGACGGTGCCTGATCTTTTGCCACCTGTCCCTATAGATGGACGGCTCAGCTTCCTCCTCGAGATTTCAAGACTTTCGATGTCCCGACGCCTTTTCCTATGGACTCGCGATTCTCTGATCACCGATTTTCTGATGGGCAACCTCTTTGTCGGTTCTCCTCGATGGCGCCAGATGGTTGCCACGCGTCCCTCAAATGGACGATCCCGATTACGTTGGGATTCCGAGACTTCTCCTGTCCCATTTCTTTTGTCCCCGGGAACTCCGATTTCTCGATGTGTCAAATGCCGAGGGAGTTTGATCTCTGACACCTATCCCTCTGATGGACGGTCCAGATCCTATCGTTGTTTCGAGACTTGAGTGTTCCCGATTTTTGGTGCCCCAGATCTCTGGAACAGATGATCGCATGACACGCATCGCTCTCCAATCGGATGGCTTAGATTTTCTCTCCTGTATGCTCCTCCTCCTGATTCTAAACCATGCGGTACTTCTCCCGATCCAACGGATGACGGGATTTCTTCACGAGATCCGACGGCTTTCGTTCCCCTCTTTCTATAGGCTCCTTCTAATCTCCTCCTGGACGTAACTGTTCAACAGTCCAGATCTACTTTCTCTGCCTGATCCGACGGTTCCTGTTGCTCCCTCCTGATCATCTAAGCTTTCTTCCCAGACTTGGAAGAATTCTACACTCCCAAGGGCTTCGACCTTTGCTTCATTTCTACCCTGCGAACTCCTCGACTTGAGTCTTTGCCTGTGCGTATGAACTCACTATCCTTCCTGAGCTTCTGCCCTTTAAATCCTCACGGGATTCTTTGACTCCTGCACTCCTGCAGAGTCTTCGCGTGCAAAGCGCTATCTGTCCTGAGCTTCCACGAACACTCAGACCCCTTGTGGGATTTGGTCCTTCTTCTCCCTTGGATGGAGAATATCAACACCTTCCTGGCTTCCTCCTCAAGCAACCTCCTTGCTGAGTCTTTCTAGGTATTCTGCAACCTAATACAGGTCCCTCAGTGGACTCTATTTTCTGCTTCAGAACTGCAAGATTTCTTTCCTCCTATGTCTGCCTGCACACTTACTCAACGCCCTCCTGGCGGAGTCTCTTTCCTCAGAACGCTCAACAGTCCTGGGTTTCTTCTGTGCAACCTATGCACTCGCTCGATTCCCTTCAGAAAGAGCTTCTCAGAATCCTGAGAGATTCTGGTCTTTCTGAACTCGCAATGGGGTTCTTCTCCCATGCAACCCATGCATATTCTCAATGCCCACTTGGCAAAGCTCCTGCAGAACTTACAGCAAAGTTCTGGCTGCGACTATGTCTCAGCTACACAGCCTTACCTCCTGGGGTATTCAGCAACCTCACAGGTCTTCTTCTACTGAGTTGATGACTTCAGTCTGTGCCTCAGCACGTCTCTGTCTGAATCCTCATGAATTCAGAAGTGCATCCCCTGTGCACTGGTATTCAGAGTCTGCAAGACTCTGTCATGCCCTCATGGCATGAAACCCCAAAGACCCTCAAACCTGAAATCAAACGCAACTCTCTGCAATAGCATGATAACAACACACACATACAGCATATATATGGAACCCACACAGACATGCATATAATGACAGAATAATGCAGGAAAAATTGATCTGTATTAATAATGGAAAATGCCTGTATATTTACAAGGTGTTCCTGAGCTATCTCGGATCCTCTCTACTCTACCTTGTCTAGCTCTCTTGGCTCCTCTCTACTCTACCTTGTCTAGCTCAAAATGAGATCTAAAAATCTCTTTTACCTGAGGGCTCATTGAGCGCTTCCCTCCAGGTACACCTACCCTATTCAATTACAATGAATGGGGTTGTCTAGTATAGAATTGGACCAAGATCTCAGCCAATCTACATTAAAGGCCGATCCTATCTAATGCCTCCATAAAAGCATGTCTTCCTGGCTCAATAACCTAAACCATTTAATTACATTCAATACAAATATGAATGAGGTTGCGCCTCCCTTCATCCTTTGAATGTGTGCGCGCTGACGTGGCTGGCTGGCTGCATGGAGAGATGCTCCTGCATCATACTCCACAGCTGTAAAAATCATGAGCTCCTGCTCATGAGCTTCCTCTGTCAACTTATTGGCAGGGATGATTTTAAGGATGGAATTTTATTTTAAAATGTAGAAACCTTGGCGAATATTACTAATCCTTCATATGTCACCTATAAATGTTTGGCGATATTTTTTTTAAAATATTGAAATTTCTAAGTATTTTATATAGTTTTTATAAAATTTTAGCGATTTTTAAGGTAAAATAATTTTATCCTATAGAATTTGGGTGAATTATTTTTAAAATAGCGAATCTCATTTTTGGAAAAACCATGGAAAATTAGCCCATGAGCAAAATTTAGCCCCTAAAATCATCTATGCTTATTGGAAATCCCCCTGGATCCCAAACAAATGTGTGGAGCTGTCCATTTACTCCATCCTGCTGTTGCTTCCACTGTGCTGTTGCTGCCACTGCTGCTTTCCTTCTGCTCAGCCTCTCCTTGCTGGCAGTGTCTTCTGATTTGAACATCAGCTCCATGATCTCCTCGATCACTTCATCCAGCTGTTCCAGTGGCTGGTTTTTCTTTTGCAGTCTCCTCAGCTGCAAAAAATTTTGGCCATTGGGAAGATCATCATGATCTCCCATGCCTTCATCTGTTTCCAACTTTACCTGTTGGATGTGCATGCCCTGCACTTTTACCTTCTCTTCTAGGGTTTCCAATTGATCCCACAGATCAACAAAACATGTGTTGTCTACCTCTTTATCCTCTACTCCTGCAACCTCCCATGTTGTAGTCTTTTCAGCTGCAATGCTGAATATGTCGAGCCATTCCTCAGAATGCTCGTTTCCTCCTTCTGTTTCTTTTGTGGTCAGCTCAAATGCTACAGCGCTCTCAGCTCGCTGGCTGGAGTCATTGAGACATTCCACCGAATGCTCATCTTTTTCATCTTCTGCTTCTTCTTCTGCTATCAACTTCAGTGCTACAACCCTTTCAGCTTGCTGGTTGAGATTATTGAGTTGTTCCTCAGAACACTCATTCTTCCTTTCATCTGCTTGGGCAGTCTCAAATGCCTGCTCTAACTCTTCTTCTTCTTTGACAATCATCATCAACTATGATTGTTCCCCTACTGTTGCTGCATTTACAATAGAATTTTCTTCCCAATCATCAAGATATCATCCTGATGTTCTTTCATGTCTATCAGCTGCACCTGTTGATCCACATTTACTTTTGAGATCTCTTGCTCTGCCAGATCCCCTAGCTAATTCCAACTCATTTCTGAGTTGTTGAGAGCCACAGATGGACTTATCTGCTCACCCCTGCCTACCTGGCAATATGGGATGCTTCCGCTACTTCCCTGGCAGATTATGAGATCAACTGATCCCATCTTCATCAGCAACCCCTGCTAAATTGAACTCTCCATTGATTCCATGATACTTTCGGATAGTCTCAATTTTTCATTTCTTCCCTCCTGGCAGTTTAACACGCTTTCGCTACCATCCTGGCAGTCTTTGAGATCTTTATCTGATCTCCTTTCATTGCCCAGCTGGGAATGCAAAGTTTCCTGGCTGTCCTTACGACAGTCTTTGAGATCCTCAGTCGATCTCATTTATGTTCCCTTGCACATCTGGCAATATGGAAACATTTCACTACCCTCTTGGTAGTATATGAGATCCCTTAGTGGTCTCTCATCATTGCCCAATTGGCAATTTGAAATTCCTTGGCTGTCCTCACGACAGCCTTTGAGATCCTCAACTGATCTCAATTCGTTGCCCTCCTGGCAAACTAGAATTTCTATTTCGCTACCCTCTTGGAAGTTCTTGAGATCCCGCAGTGATCTCTGCTCATCTCCCTCCTGGCAAATTGAAATTCCTTGACCATCCTCTTGACAGCCCGTGAGATTCTCATATGATCTCAACTCATTGTCCTCTTGGAAATCTGGAATTTCTTCTTTTCTGCCCAACCGGCAGTACTTGAGATCATCAACTGATCCCAATTCATCCCAATCATCATCATCATCATCATCAAGACCTCTTCCAGTCTCCGGTTCACATACCTCAACCGTCCTGTTAACAGCTTTCGCTGTCTTCTGACCATCAATTCCTTGACTGGCCAACTTGCCTTTGGATTTTTTTCATGGACCATTCATACACCCATTTCAGCTTGTCCTTCTGCTGCATCTTCAATGCAAGATTTTCTATATCTGCCCTTAATTCATCAAGCTTCTCTACTTGGCTCTTCCTCCCAGCATGCCTATGGTCTTTAGTAGCCATGGCGCTGTCTCTGTTTGCCTTCCTGGAAAATCTACTGTTGTCACTCCGCACTAAGAGTTCCACCAGTCTCATCCTTACATTCTCCCTGACTGCCTTCTCGACTACTGCCTACCTGCAAACAATCGCCTATAGAGTCTTCAGTAACTCTGTCTTCTTTCACTCCTCTGTATGCAAAAATACAAACAGATTCCCCCTCTGATACCACTTAATGTGTATTAGGGTACTTTCTTCTCCTCTACCTCTTCCTTCCTGAAATATACAAGCAAGAATTTCCAGCTCTGATACCACCTGATGCAAGCGAGATCAAACTCTAACCCCACAGGGTTCCTGCACGCACCTCCTGCTCACAGGATCGTTCTGTTCCTCTCTCTTCGAGCCGAAGCAGCTCCTTAAATTCCCTGCTGGAATCACTGCTTTGAAAATCCCATTCCATAGGTCCTTCTCATTCACCCGCATGGCCTCTGCAACTAACCATGGTTATCCCCGAGTCACTATCAGGGTTCGGGGTTTCACGGTTCACGCTGTCGAGAGTCACTGCACTCTCGAATCCCTGATTCATTATTAGCTCTTTCTCTACACATGTTGGCCCACCTGGCTCAGCTCCGGGTCCACATGACCATTTCTCCATGATCGTGGTTTTACCTCCTGTCGTGGCTCCTCCTATGTCCTTAGCCTACCCCGGCTAGACCATGGTCCATACGACCACTTCCTATATGACCTCAGTCAAATAACATCTCATCGGAGTTTCAAGCTTCAATTTCCCGATGAGCTCACCTTTTCCTTCGCCCCTCCTAGCTAGGCTCTGGTCCACATGACCTGCTCTTATATGACCGCAACCTTACTCCCCATCGGGGTTTCAAAACTTGTGATGTCATGATTCACAAGTCCCCATGATTTGTGATTTCCTGATTCGCGATGTGCTCTAGCCCTCCTGGCTAAGCCCTGGTCCACGTGACCGTTACCCGTGACCGCAGCCTTTACCCGTCGGGGCTACTGGGTTTGTGACGCCTCAGTGCACACACCCACAAGACTCGCGATATGCTGATTCCTAATGCGCCTCCAGATCGTTGACAACTGGCCTCCAATACGCCATCGTCCTCCGCTGCTGTGCTGATAGCTGGCCCCCACTCATCGAGGTTTCGTGGATCACGACTCAGAAATGCACAAAACACTCATCACCGGAATCCCCGATTTCCTGATGAACAAAATGCCGATGGTGCCTGATCTTTTTCCACCTGTCCCTGCAGATGGACGGCTCAGCTTCCTCCTCGGGATTTCAAGACTTTCGATGTCCCGATGCCTTGTCCTCTGGACTCGCGATTGTCCGATCACCGATTTTCCGATGGGAAACCTCCCTGTCGGTTCTCCTCGATGGCGCTAGATGGTTGCCACACGTCTCTCAAATGGATGATCCTGATTATGTTAGGATTTCTAGACTTCTCCTGTCCCGTTTCTCTTGTCCCCGGGAACTCCAATTTCTCGATGTGTCAAACGCCGAGGGCGCTTGATCTCTGACACCTGTCCCTTTGATGGATGGTCTAGATCTTATCACTGTTTCGAGACTTGAGTGGTCCCGATGCCTGGTGCCCCAGATATCGAGAACGGATGATCTCATGACACGTGTCCCTCTCCAATTGGACGGCTTAGATATTCTCTCCTCTGTGCTCCTCCTCCTGAGGCTAAATCGTGTGCTACTTCTCTCGATCCAATGGATGACGGGATTTCTTCACGAGATCTGATGGATGTCATTCCCCTCTTTCTATAAGCTCCTTCTAACCTCCTCCTGGACGTAACTGTTCAACAGTCCAGATCTACTTTCTCTTCCTGATCCGGCGGTTCCTGTTGCTCCCTCCTGAGCGTCTAAGCTTTCTTCTCAGACTTGGAAGAATTCTACGCTCCCAAGGGCTTCAACCTTTGCTTCCTTTCTACCCTGCAAACTCCTCGACTTGAGTCTTTGCCTAGGCGTATGAAAATGCTATCCTTCCTGAGCTTCTGCCCTTTGAATCCTCACGGGAT